>JAPFFP010064724.1:0-25870 GCA_026153255.1 Solanum medicagineum | reverse complement strand
ATTGGGCAACTCCAACTCATAGGCCACCTTACCAATCCTCCTCAACACTCTATAAGGACCAAAAAATCTTGGACTCATTTTACCCTTCTTACCAAAATAAACCACACCCTTCATGGGTGAGACCTTCAAATAGACCCAATCACAAACCTTAAATTCAAGATCCCTTCTCATCACATCAGCATAGGACTTTTGATGACTTTGGGTTATTTTCAATCTTTCTCTTCTCAACCTTACCTTCTCCATGGCCTCCATAACCCGATCTGGACCCAACAAAGCTATCTCCCCTACCTCAAACCATCCAACCGAGGACCTACAACATCTACCATAGAGAGCCTCCAAAGGAGCCATACCAATGCTAGAATGATAGCTATTGTTGTCAGCAAACTCAATGAGTGAAAGATGATCATCCCAACTACCCTTAAACTCTAATACACAAGCTTTAAGCATATCCTAAGGATTTTGGATAGTTCTTTTGTCTTGGTCATCTGTTTGAGGGTGAAAGGTCGTACTAAGCTTTATCTTGGTACCAAGACCTCTTTGGAAGGACCTCCAAAAGTGAGAAGTGAATTGAGCACCATGATCTGATATGATAGACAAGGGAACCCCATGCAATCTAACCAATTCATGAATGTAGAACTTAGCATAATCATTGGCACCATAAGTAGTTTTAACCAGTACGAAATGAGCTGACTTTGTCATTCTATCAACAATAACCCAAATAGAATCAAAACACTTTCTAATCTTAGGAAACCCAACCACAAAATCCATGTTAATTTCCTCCCACTTCCAAGAAGGAACCTCTATATCTTGGGTTATGCCACCCGACCTTTGATGTTCGGCTTTAAATTGTTGGCAAATATGGTATCCGGATAAAAACTTTTCTTAGCAATATCTCTCTTCATACCACCCCACCAAAGCACTTCCCTCAAATATCTATACATTTTTGTAGTACCTGGGAGAATAGAATAGGAAGAAATGTGAGCCTCATTTAAAATATTCACCTTCAAGTTATCAACACAAGGCACACACAATCTACCTTGGTACCTAAGGGCACCATCTCTCCCTTAGAAGAAAACCTCCACCTAACTATCTCTCACCAAGGCCTTCAATTTTAGCAAGGCGGGGTCAAGATCTTGCTTTTCCTTCACCTCCTCAATTAATGAAGATTTTGAGCCATCAACAACCACTATACCACCATTGTCAACCTCCTCCAACCAAACATCCAACCTAGCCAACCGATCTTCCAACCTAGCCAACCGATGGGCCTCTCCAGCCACATCTTTGCCACCATCATAAACATGTGCTACGCCACCAGTAGACACCCTACTCAAAGCATCGGCCATAACATTGGCCTTACTGGGATGATAATGCACACTCATACCGTAATCTTTATGAAGCTATAACCACATTAGTTGTCTTAAGTTGAGTTATTTTTGGGTGAATACATATTGGAGGCTCTTATGATTGGTAAACACATCAACATTTACCCCATACAAGTAATGATGCAAAATTTTCAAAGTAAATACCACACGGCCAACTAAAGATCATGGGTAGGATAATTTTTTTCATGCACCTTAAGTTATATAGAGGCACAAGATATCACTTTACCATTTTGCATCAGGACACAACCCAAACCAATATAACAAACCCTTCCAACCCTTCTGGTAGAGACAAGATAAGAGCGGAGACAAGCTTATCTTTCAAAGTTTGGAAACTCTTTTCACACTCATTAGTCCATACAAATTTAGCGTTCTTTTGAGTCAACTTAGTCATGGGAGAAGTAATAGAAGAGAACCCATGCAAAAACCTCTGCTAGTAACCTGCTAAGCCCAAGAAACTTCTAATGTCTGATGGAGTCAAAGGTCTAGGCCACTTTGTAACTACCTCCCTCTTTTTAGGATCCACCTAAATATCATACCCCGACACCACATGACCTGGGACAGAAACCTCGTTCAACCAACTCTCATATTTTTCATACTTGGTAGACAACTTCTCCTCCCTCAAGATTTGTAACTCTACCCTCAGATGATCTACATGCTCCTTCTCACTATAGGAATAAATCAAGATATCATCAATAAATACCACTACAAACAAATCAAGATAGGGCTTGAAAACCCTATCCATAGGATCCATGAAGATAGCCTATGCATTGGTCAACCTAAAAGACATAACCACAAATTCATAGTGCCCATAGCTATTCCAGAAGGCCGTCTTGGGAATGTCACACTCCCTCACTTTCACTTGGTGATACCTGAACTGAAGATCAATCTTGGAGAAGTGACTAGCTCCTTGAAGTTGGTCGAAAAGTCATCAATCCTTGGTAGAGGGTGCTTATTCTTCATGGTGACTCTATTAAGTTGCCAGTAATCAAAGCACATTCTAAGAGAACCATCCTTCTTCTTCACAAATAACACCGGTGCAACTCAAGTTGATTGGGTAGGCCTAATAAAACCCTTCTCCAACCAATCCCTCAATTGCTCTTTTAACTCCTTCAACTCCACAGGGGCCACACGGTAAGGGGGAATAGAAATGGGTAGAGTATCGGGAAGGAGATGTATTTCCCTTTTGCGAGGAACACCGGGAAGCTCACTGGGGAAGACATCTAGGAACTCATTAACCACCAGGACCAACTCTATAGGAAGGACTTTAGACTCAACATCCCTAACCCTCACAAGATGATAGAGACACTCCTTAGAAATCAACTATTGGGCTTTAAGGCAAGAAATAAACCTACCCTTAACCACCACAGCATGACCCTCCCACTCAAGAATGGGTTGATTGGGGAATTGAATTTGACCCTACGGGTTCTACAATCAATAAAGGCATAATATACATGCAACTAATCCATCCCAAGAATGACATCAAAATCCATCATATCCAACTCAAAAAAATCACAAGGCAATATTTTATTCAAAATGAGAACGAGACAATTTCTATAGACCCTTGTAGCAATAATGGATGCACCAAGGGGAGTAGACACTTCATATGACTCACACAACAATTCGGGTTCAGTATGAAACTTTTTGGCAGAAAAGGGGGTAACAAAATAAAAAGAGTGGCACCTGAGTATATCAATGCAGACACATCAAAATCAAAGACTTTTAACAAACCGGTGCTGACATCAGGCACTTCATGTACCCCTTACTTCCCTTGAAGAGCATAGAACTGATTGTGCCTTGTGGCACCACCTTGTTGACCTCCCCTTCCCAAAGGAACAATATTTGCACCCTGACCTTGTGGACAACCATCTCTACCCTTGTTTTGATTATGAGGACAATCAATCTTCTTGTGACGTACTTCTCCACCCAAACATGGGCCATTATGGCCTTTACCACATCTTGGTCACATAACATTAGGCTCCACACCGCCACTTCCTTAGGGCCTTGGGTTGTCATTAGCAAACCTTCTATTAGGAGCATTTGAAGACCCTTGGACTTGATGAAACCAGTCACCCTTGGGACTTTGGAACCTTCCTTCAAAATAGGCTTTCTTGGCCTCGTTACCCTTTCTCTTTCTCAACTTTCCCCCTCCAATTGTTCGGCATAAGTCAAGAGATGGGACAAGTCCATATCACCAACACATAGCGGCATGACACTCCTCATTCACCAAATCGGATACACCCATCGCAAACTTGTTCATTTTACACCTTTGCTCGGCCACCATTTGTGGAGCATATTTAGAGAGTTAGTTGAACTTGAGGGCCTACTCCCTCACACTCATTGACCCTTGCTTCAAATCATGAACTTTATCATTTTGGCCTTCCTTAGCTCAAGATGGAAGAACCGGTTGAGAAATATTGCCTTAAACTCCTCCCAAAGGATCACATTGTTGTTCCCCTTCTCCTCCTTCCATTAAGTAAACTATATTTAGGCCATCCCTTTGAGTTGGTAGGCTACCAACTCCACTTTTTCCTCCGATCTAACACCAATGATAGACAAAACTTTGTACACCTCATCAATAAATTCTTGAGGGTCCTCATCCACCTTAGACCCATAAAACTCTGGTGGGTTCATCCTTATGAATCCCTTACCCTATATGTTGGAGTAGGAGCATGAGGGGCTTGGGCCCCTTGGTAGATTTGATTAGTGATAACTTGAGCTAGCATGATGAAAGCATCCCGGAAGTCTTCATGAATTGGTTGTTCTTCGGATGTACGAGCTCTTATTCCTCTTGGAAGATCTAGCATAGAAAAGAACATTCATTAGGGGAAAGCCTTACCTTAACTTCTATAGCATGACATAGATCAAGAAGAACAGAAACATTTCCTAAAATGCCTCATAGCCTCTTACCCATAGTTGTGGTGCACTTCACAACCATGAATAAGACTCTAATCGATGCAGTGTGTTAGATGCCGAGAACAATTAACAACTTAGTGCCTTGATACTAAGTTTCTCACAATCCAAGCCTAGGGCCTAGACATGACACGGTGAATAAGGAACCAAAGGGACCCCGAACAAGCCTCTTAGCATATCTTATAAACATCCTTGGTTGCGGAAGAAATTAAACAACAATAAGAGAATAGAAATAAGGATAAAGGGACTAAAGGAAGTGCTTCATAGCATAAAACATCAAAGGATTCAAATCTCAAAACATAAATACATAACTTGTCCAACAACACCTCTAACATAGATTGGGAGGGGGCCAAGAACAACTTTTTGGGCTCATCCTCATAGTCACAAGCATCTAAATAAAGAAAAGAGTCTTTACATAACATAGGATCAATAGCTTTTGTCCTCGAAGTTGAGGGCTCACCAAGCTTGCTTCAATAGATAGTACTAGCGACATGGAGGAAGATGATGATCAACTGAAGCTTCGTTTCCTACATGGTAACATCATGTAGGCATAGAGTATGCATTAGTACATTTAAATATACTAAGTATGTAGGATGCAATGCCACAAGAGATAAGCAACATAGTGAAAATGCATAATTAGGCAATGGATGAGCATATAACAATATGGAATACATGACTGAGACTTGAAGTAAACATACTTATATAGAATATATTACATGTGTAGTAAGAGACCATCATTATAGAATCCAATGCCTACCACCCCCTTAGAAAGGTGATTGAGGTTTCAACCCCTGATGTGTTGTCAATATACAAGACATTTGGTTCCTAAAATAAGGGATTTTGTGAGTTCTTAAAGCGACTTTTTAGTGTTTTAAGGTGTTTTTATGTTATTCTTGCAGAAAAGTTAAGTTGACATGATTTTGAAGAAAAGTCGCATATTTTGCTAAAGCACAGGCCATAGGAGCCCACCTATTAGTCGTAGTCTAAGCTACGATCGTAGGGTGTGTCATAGCAGGAAACCGAGACCAAAAACTTAGAAACCTTCCAAGTGAAGGTCAATCCTACAAGGACATCCTATGAGTCGTAAGTCACACTATGACTCATGCAGGTGGACTGGTAGCAAGAATCAAAGAGTCAAAATATTGGACCAAACACTGAGGACCAAAAGTACGAGACAAGCATATGAGTCGTAGCCCAAGCAACAACTTGTACCTATGGGTCATACCTGTTCAGTCCAAGATGCCAAGAACCTGATATCAGACCCCGACTAAGACTTATAGGTCATCCTACGAGTCATACCTACAAGATTTACCAGCTGCCAGCTGTCTTTTTTATGTAAATTCTAGGGTTATTTTGTAAATACTATATATAGCTTAAGCTAAGTTTTGGAGAAGAGTTCGACTAATAGACAATACACCATTACATTTTGAAGCTTTTTCTTACTTTTTAGAGTAGTTTATTGTTCTCCTTTGGAAAACCCATTCTGGGGATTGCAAATCTTACATTGTAGTTATTGTTGATCAATCAAGCTTGCGGTTTTGCAATGTGGTGCCTATTCTCTTTATTGTTATTGGTAAAACTCTCAACTGTGTCTATCAAGTGCATTTTTGTGTGTTTTGCTTTAGCCAAGAGTAGCTAAGCACCCACAACTTGGGGTTGTGAGAACCATGGGTAGTTGACTTGAAATAACCTAGGTTTCTTGCATTTCTATGATTGGTCTTTTCCATATATTACCTATTTCCCTTCATTTTTATTGTTGTTTGGTGGTGGCCAACACCAAACCCCGCCTACTATCACGATCCCAAACAAGGTAGTGACGAATAGGAAAAGGAAGGTAGATGACAAAATTCAATTGATGTGTTCTCGTCTAATCTACTAAGCCTGACCAAGGGAGGTTGACTGGGACAATAGGTAACCATTAGTTGGCATGCCATGGTTGCCTACCAAGTGCCATGGTGAAATTCGACCTTCACCTTCACAAGAGGGTTGGAAGAACCTAAGTTACCATCGTACATGCAAATCACCAATTGGAGTTATGTTATCTAAGATAATCGAGTCGACAAACCATGGGGAAAACAATTCCCGAGTTATCTCCAAAATTGAGTATTTCCTCACGTAATAGTTTTTGTTTATTTTATCTTTGTCTTTGAATTACAAACCCCCCCCCCCCCAATTTAGAGATTGTAGTCATAAATGCTAGAAATGATTAGTGGTGAAATCTTTTAATCAATCCTATATTCCCTGTTAATTTGATCCTAACCTTTGTTAAGTTAATTGCTAACAACGATCGCTTTCTTATAGGAGCATGAACATCATCAGAAATTATGGCACTGTTGCCGAGGAATGAGGCATGGTTTTGACTTGATTTTGCTATTAGTTAGTTCTAGTGTTGATTTTTAGAGTCTCTTGCATTTTACCTTTTTCTGTTTATTTTTGTTAGCGATTCTAGGTACTGGTTAGCTGGCACTATGACTGAGCAAAAGCTTTACATTGTAAGCGACTTGTTGGAAGCTTTGCAAAAGTGCACCCTATTTTATGGCAAAGGTTTGAGGATCCCCAAAGTCATCTACAGAATTTTTCTCAAACGATGAGGGAGGTCCTTGGGATAAGACATCTTATTTGGGAAGCCATGGCTCTTCGGGTTTTCCCCAGAACCCTCCGGAATGAAACTGCAGAATGATGGTCAATCCTTCCACCTGATGTTTGCTCAAGCTGGGGGGAAGTACATAGAGTCTTCCTCATGACCTTTTATAAGGAGTCCAACAAGCAAGAGCTACAGAACAACATTTGTAACTTCAAAAGAGTGCCAGGAGAACCTTTGGTACTGGCTTGGGAAAGATACAAGCAGTTCTTAGCAACAAATCAGAACCATGGTCTGACTAATGATAAATTGATGGCTAGCTTCTACTGAGCACTAACCTCTGAACAATAAGAGCAGGCTGACGTATTTTTTGGAGGGGACTGTTGGGAGTTTGTAAGATGACCATTTGATGAGATCATTGAGATTATAGACAAGCTATCCGAAATTGCCCAAGTTTACCAACCTCTTCAAGAGCAAGCCTTACCATCTACTAGTGCATCTACGGGAGCCTCAAGTAAACCCAAAAGCGAAAATGCTACACATTGGATAAGGTTACTTCACCAGCTTTATATCACCGATAAGCTGACCCGAATTGAGCATATGCTTGAGCAAGTCCTGATCAAGGTGAATGAAGAAGATGACATTGTCCAGGAGATAAAGTTTGATGTCCTCAATGTAATTACAAAGTGGAATAACAAACTATATCAATGTAAAGTCTTGGTGATAGGATGGAGCAGTTTGCTAATCAACTAGATGCAGTGCAAGATGAACAAAGAAAGAGTAGAAGGAACAGAGATGGAACTCACGGAGAAGTCTAATTATCCGTGATGGCATAGTCAAGCCACGACGTTAAACAAGGCGCTTCTTGGCAGGCAACCGAAGCATCTTTTGTGTATTGTTTTATTTTGAGACAATTTATCGCATTTTAAGTGTTGGTTAGTAAGTTAATATTGTGTTATGACTATTGAGACTTTGAACTAGTTGTATCAATTGGTATTCTGGTGTGATTTGGGTAATAGGTTGCATGAACAAACCAAGAGCTTAAGGATGAAGAAAATTTTGTTTGGACGAAATTTTGTTTGGATGCAGCTTCTACGA
This sequence comes from Solanum medicagineum, assembly GCA_026153255.1. Taxonomy (NCBI): domain Eukaryota; kingdom Viridiplantae; phylum Streptophyta; class Magnoliopsida; order Solanales; family Solanaceae; genus Solanum; species Solanum medicagineum. The sequence goes on along the minus strand of JAPFFP010064724.1, from coordinate 17,899 downwards.
GAAGGCCTACGAGTCGTAGTGAATGTTATGGCTCATAGTCATGACTCATAGAGGGAAACAGTAAGTTCCAGAAGTTGGGACACACACTACGAGCCAACCTTATAATTTGTAGGGGACCTTACAATTCCTAAGTGGGGTTCGTAGTGTTTAGGATGAAGTCAAAATTTTTCTAAGTGTTGGGTCTGCTATGAGATTGGGATCTACGAGTCGTATGTCATCATACGAGTCATAGTCAGGGTCTTGTAAGACCAATCTGCAGAATTTCAAAGGGTGAACCATTTTGAATGTTAAGAGACCGTCTCTTGGCTCTTCATGTCCTTTTATGAAGCGTTCCCTTTCAGCTATAACTCCCCCAATCATCTTCTTTCTCTATTTTATTCATCCTCACATCTTACACCCACTAAAATTCCCTAACAACTGGAGTGTCCACCAAGAGCTCTCCCTATTTTTCTTCTCATCATTCATTCACACATTTATCTTGTAAGTTTTCATGGTTAAATTCAGTTTATCTCTAAAAATTCCTTGTCTAGTGGATGATTGAATGAAGGCCTCAGGATTATGCTTAGTATAACCATGTAATAGCCTTGTGATAGTAAGAAGAATGTGGTATACAATTGTTTATGTCTCTGTAACCAGTCTAGTCTTAAATCCTATCATTATTTGGTGGTTTGATATCTAATATTATAACCAAATGCTTTTGTTGTGTATTTTACGGATCATAAATGAAGATCATGTGGGATTGAAATTGTTGGGTTGAGGGGTGTTTTAGTTATTTTCTGTGTGTGTTAATGTTGATAATTTTTGAGGGATTTTAGGAGAAATTCATGCTTTATTTTGACACGTTTGGTAATGAAGGGTACTTGTGTTTGATGCTATATCACCTATGCTTATGTAGTTGTAACCTCTAATGTCTTTTGGATTTGTTGTTGGTTTCTGTGGAAAGAGTAGAGACACCCAACGGGCTCTCTATTTTCGGCTACAAGGACCCACTACGAGTCCTAGGTCTCTCTACGAGTCGTAGTGTTCCTTCGTAGAAGGCAATAGTCATCCATGGTGCCTTAACCTTTTCCATGCGGGATTCGCCTATGACTCATAGGTAACCCTACAAGTCGTACCTACACCTCATATATGCAGCCCTGAACCTGGTTCAGTGTTTTTACTTTTTGTATTTTATTATTGGTTGTTTGATTATTTTATGTCGTATCTAGCTCGTATATGACATCATGTACTCAGGCTTTAGTTTGTAATGTTTTTGCAGAGACAATGTTTCTAAGAAGACGAAGAGTTGTTGCCCCATCCCCAGGACACCAACTGAGCCATGAGTCCTCCGAGGATGAGCAATCAATCAAAGAGATGAATATGCACCCTGATCCTAAGGTGAACGTGCCTGTAACAAGAGCACAATAAACCAGAGTACCGAGGAAAGTGGATAGCTCGTCCCAGTCTGATAAGGAGGATGAAGAGTCTCAGACTCACCCAGAAGATATTGTGCCTCCACCACCAGCTGATTCTGCTTACACTGTCACCTCCACCGATCCACAAAACACAAGATAGCGTGTTCCTAAAAAATGAGAGAAATTTATGATAAGGGACTGGAACTTAAAAGTCAAGGGAGTTCGGTGCGGGGATTTCATGAGGAGGCAAGGTTGAAAGGTGTACTAGATTTAGAAGCTAATATTGACCATCATGGGTTAGGATGATTATCACAAGTGCTGGGGAAGTGCGCCGCCTACCTGGTCCGAGAATTCTGTGCCTCTTACTATGCTACTGTACGTGGAAACCTTCTAAGGCTCATGAAGCCCATTGATGCACGACGATTTAGTGAAGTCATGGTTAGGGGTGAGATTGTCGATATCTCAGCAAAGACTACTCAAAGAGTGCAATTTGGACCTACTTACAGGGCCCCACACTCCACAACAGAATATGACCATAGGATGGCAGATATGAGGAAACCAGCAAATCAGAATAATGCCGAACTGAAGACGAAGTTATTAAGGTGGATAGCAAGCCAAATTTGCAAGGAAGGTGTTGAGTCGATATGGGTTATAGACTATGCCAAGCATATCCTGAAGGCCCATCTCTCATTTAGAGAAATGTTTTGGAGGTCTATTATCCAAATGCACATCAGGCCCACATTCATAGATAATGTGTTCACTTTAGTGAGGGTCGTGTTGTTGGCAAGCATCTTGGCAGGGTATGAAATTGATTAGGCTCGCATTTTGGCAGAATAGATCCACGAGTCAGCGGTCTGCACTCATCAAGCATTGCCATTCCCCATTTTGATTCATAGATTATGCAACGAAGCTGGTGTGAGGGTTTCTCTCCACTTGGACCCTCATGTAGAGGCTTTGCGTACGATGGACCCAAGCCTAATCAAGGCTGACGAAAACCCAATAGCCCTACAGAGAGCTATCCCACCTCCGATTCCAGAGACATTCCCGATAGAGCCTCAGCTTCCAAGTCCAACTCCAGCTACTACCGACACTACTTCAACAATTGTAGAGCCCCCGCCAGTAGTTGAGATCACCTCTACACCATCCTCCAGCACTCCAGCACCAGCAGCATCTTCCTTACAGGTTGGCCCTCTTTTCTCTGCTGTTCCATTTCAGGCTTTATTGTGCAGGGTGGATGTAGCAGAGGGAAGGTCGCGTGAGCTATTAACACGAGCCGGCCATTGCTTGATCAAACTATTCGGGACTCCCAGGAGAGAATGAAGGCATTTGCCAGTGATTTGGTTGATGAGAGAGTCCTACCGGTGGATGCCAGGGTCGATGCGTTTGAGACTAGAGTCCACAAGAGGCTTGAGGGAACTAAGTTGAGGAGTTGGCCAAATTCAAGGCCGACTTATTACAGATGTTGGCAGCCCCTATTCCAGCTCCAGAGGGAGGACCGGTAGGAGATAAGGTATTTGATTATCTCATTGACCGTCTGAAAACTCGGGGGAAGAGGCCCCTTAAGCACGTCAACCTAGAGCCAACCCCGAAGAAGCTAAGACAGGATGAGGAGCCCATACTTGAGGAGGTGGTGCAAGAGTCGCTTTTGTTGGCGGCTATTCAGAGAGAGAGGACAGCACACCCCACCTGGGGATAGTACTTCAGGTACGGCTACAGAGGAGAGGCAGCCCCAGGACCCCACAGACCAGTTAGAGACCGGTGCTTGATGCACCATCATGTTTGACTTCTTTGACCCCAATGCTCATTTTATTATGTTGGATACTTTGTTCTTTGTTCTCTTTTTAGACAATATTTTTATTTTGTTGGTCTGTAGTTATGTTTAAATATGTTTATGTTGGCTGTTCTTTTCACTTCTACTTTGGATATTTATTTTTAGTTTTTAATGGATGTATGTAAATATGTCTATGTTATTGTGTTTTGTTTTTGTACTTATTTTTACTTGGAGGACAAAGTACCATTTTTTGGTGAGGTGGTGGAAGTTATGGATTAAGATGAAGTCTAAGTAGCCTCAAGTCCATAACTTCCCCTATTTTTGATCCTAATGTTTTCTTGCCGTATTTCTTTTTCCTTGTGGATGTTTAACTTTCTGTTGAACCGGCATATTTAAGTAGTATAGATAATTTGTAAATGCATAGTAATGGTATCTGTTGGCATATATATGATTCTTAACTGTTCTTTAAACTTTTGATATAAAAATTGGGTACCCTCAAAATTTTTGAGGTTGTGATTATTGATGCATTCATACATTTTTTAGTATATGGCAATGTATATTCTGATATTGTGAAGGTAAGCTGAGACTGAAAGCATGACTTGTGAGTCTATACTTGATTGTGGATACAAATGCCATGTGTTTCGTGAGTTATTTTGTTGCATTCATGCATCCTGTATGGACTCAGAACTTGCCTTGTTACTCTGAGAATGGTTTGGGTGATGTGGTGGAGATGGAAAGGACCTTAGACCCTTGTTCTTTGAGTTAAACCACTTTTAGCCTAAATGACCCACCAAGTAAGTGAGTGAATCCCTTGTTCCAAATTTTTGACCTTATCATGTGCTCATTCTTTCTTGATACCTTGCTAGATTAACCTTGTTTGATGAAGTACCTTGATATTGGCCCTGGTCTATCCTTGAACATGTGGACCTTGACTAAGGCCAAAGGCCTAAGTTGAGGGTGGCTGCAGTTGGTGTCCCTGGTTTGAGGCATAGATATCGTGTACCTCACCTGAGGCTAAAAGCCTAAGTTGCTGGTGGCCACTATTGTGGTAAAGTAATAATAATAAGGTAGCTAGTTGGGAAATCAAGAAAGAAATGAAAAAGCATGAGTCGAGTGAAGAAAAAGAAGAAAAGTGCCTTAAATTGAGAAAAAAGTAGCAAAAAATGAGTTTGAAATCAAGGCACAGTTGAAAAAAGAAAGAAAGCACCTGAGAAAAGTTCAAAACAAGAGAATAAGGGTGGATTGATTAAAAGAGGGTTGGATTATAAAAGCAAAAAGTGTTGGTAAACATGATTCAAGGATAGCTTTTAGTCACTACTTGCGCAAAATGCCACACCAAAGCACCATGAGCCTATGTTACAAGCCTATAAGTCCTAAAGTGATCCAACTCCACTCTATTACCAAGCCAGAAGATGAGTATAGAGGCAAGCCAATGGTGCTAGTCAGAATGCATTGAATTTTAATTGTGAGAGTGAGAATACTTCCTCAGTCCCTGAATTCTAAATGCTTTTGAGTGAGTATGAGGGACTTCTTTCCAGTGAAGGCATTTTCACTACTTGAGTAGCATATGACTATACCAGTGATTGTGGACGGTTGATGCTCCTTAGCTTATCATAGCTGAATTGTCAGGTGTCTCATGATGTTCTTGTTTGCTCAATAACTTTGCAACCCTGTTTTGAAATATTAGTTGGGTACCTGAATCAGAGGAGTTGATATATATGCCATTAGTATAGTTTCTATGTACTTCTCTTTGTTTGTGTAGATTGAGTCGTCACTTGAGGACAAACAACAATTCTAAATTGAGGGTGTTGATGTAATGTCAATATACAACATATTTGGTGCCTGAAATAAGGGATTTTGTAAGTTCTTAAAGCGACTTTTTAGTGTTTTGATGTGTTTTTGTGTTAATCTTGCAAAAAAGTTAGGTTGGCATGATTTTGAAAAAAAGCTACAGATTTTGTTAAAGTTAGGTCATACGAGCCCACCTATGAGTCTTAGTCTAAGCTACGAGTCGTAGGGTGTGTCATAGTAGGAAACAGAGACCAATAACTCAGAAATCTGCCAAGTGAAGGTCAATCCTGCAAGAGCATCCTATGAGTCATAAGTCACACTATGAGTCATATAGGTGGACGAGTAGCAAAAATCAGAGAGCCAAAATGTTGGACCAAAAAGTGAGGACCAAGACTACGAGACAAGCATACGAGTTGTAGCCCAAGCAACGACTCGTACCTATGGGTCGTACCAGTTCAGTCCAAGATTCCAAGAACCTGATACGAGACTCCCACTATAACTCGCGGGTTATTACGAGTTGTAACTGCAAGACTTATTAGCTGCCAGCTGTCTTTTCTATGAAAATTCTAGGGTTATTTTGTAAATACTATATATTGCTTAAGTTAGGTTTTTGAGAAGAGTTAGACCACTAGACAATACACCATCACATTTTGAAGCTTTTTCTTAGTTTTTAGAGTAGTTTATTATTCTCTTTTGGGAAACCCATTTTGGGGATTGCAAATCTTCCCTTGTACTCATTATTGATCAATCCAGCATGTGGGTTTGCAACTTGTGGTGCCTATTCTCTTCATTGTTATTGGAAAAACTCTCAAGTATGTCTATCAAGTGCATTTTTGTGTGTTTTGCTTTAGCCATGAGTAGCTAAGCACCCACAACTTGGGGTTGTGCGAACCATGGGTAGTTGACTTGAAATAACCTAGGTTTCTTGCATTTTTATGATTGAGGTTTTGCATGTATATCTATTTCCCTTCCTTTTTATTGTGTTTGGTGGTGGCTAACACCAAACCCCGCCTACTATCACGATCTCGACCAAGGTAGTGATGAATAGGAAAAGGAAGGTAGATGACAGAATTCAATTGATGTGTTCTCGTCTAATCTACTGAGCCTGACCAAGGGAGGTTGACTGGGACAATAGGTAATGGTTAGTTGGCATGCCATGGTTACCTACCAAGCGCCATGGTGAAATTCGACCTTCACCTTCACAAGAGGGCTAGAAGAACCTAAGTTACCGTCCTACATGCAAATCACCAATTGTAGTTATGTTATCTAGGATAATCGAGTTGACAAACCATGGGGAACACAATTCCCGAGTTGTCCCCAAAATTGTGTATTTTCTCGTGTTATAGTTAGTGTTTATTTTATCGTTGTTTATGAATCACAAATCCCCCCCCCCAATTTAGAGATTGTAGTCAGTCATAAATGCTAGAAATGATTAGTGGTGAAATCTTTTAATCAACCCCTGTATTTCCTATGGGTTCGATCCTAACCTTGGTTAGGTTAATTGCTAACAATGTTCGATTTCTTATTGGAGCGTCAACATCATCAACCCCTCAATTGGTTGATGGTTGTCACACCCTACCATCCATGGTGATTAAGGTATCAACCCCTCAAATGGTTGGGGGGTTTCGCACCCTACTATCCATGGTGATTGAGGTATCAATCCCTCAATTGGTTTATGGTTGTCACACCCTCCCATCCATGGTGATTGAGGTGTAGCACCCCCTAAAAAAGGTATGGTCACTTGCAACACTATAGATACCTTTTATGAAACCAACACATATATAACTTCCTCTCATCATCATAACGTAATTCAAATCATAGGTCATATAACGGATCATCAATAACTCAAGAACCCTAAACCAAACATTTTATCAAACACTTGGCGGATGTGTAATGCTAGCTAAAAATCATGCAATTCAAGAGTGAAATCATGTGAGAAAACTTAATGTAAATCAACCCACAAGCACTTGGTAATACTCTCATGCAAGTTACATCACAATCCCTCATCAAATCACATATGGATCATAGATTCATAGCTCAAAACATGCTTAAGCAGGTACAATTTTATAAAACCCCAACATACTTTATATCCAAATTCATAATAAGTAAGACTCATAGGTGAATCAACTTAGAAACATGCAATTTATGTAAAAAAGAAGGTTGGGCATCATGGGAGAAAGGACCCAATGGTCAAAACCCACATACCTTAACTTTGTAGATTCCCTAGATGAAGATTGGAATGAGAACTTGAAGCTTGAGTGAATTCGTTAAGATCTGGAATGAGTTTGGGACACTTGAATTTGAGTGAAATGTTTGTCCAAGTGTTAGAGAGGGTATTGGGGAATGTCTTGAATGATATAAGGTTGAAAAATGACTAAGAATAGGTGTTTTTACTCATGAGAAGGCTTAGGCCCAAGACCCAAAGGCCTTGGACCGAAACAACAAAACTGGCAAAAATATATACAGGTCTGCACCCTGGTCGCGTCGCGGCAGGGGCACGGATCCATTCTGTTTTTCGTAATTTTTAAAAAATGAAATTTTGATACAATTTCTCTAAAATCGGGGTTAGACCCATTCCCCACTCAATTTTTCTCCCTGATCATGAATATGAAGTTAAATTTTTGATATCACGCATGGATTTTGAGATATATGAAAATTACGATTATGGGCATTTCTGAGGCAATTTTCGGGCACTTTTTGGGGCGTTCCAGCTAGCCCCAAAATGAGTCCGAAGTGTGGACTCATCAACACCCCCAACTTAAGACTTTGCTTTCCCTCAAGCAAATCAAACATCAATCTATCCAATTCAGAGCTTGCAAACAGGACCACAGGGAGAAAGACATATATCTTCACCTTTTTCATCCTTTCTCGAACTTCCACAAAACACTTAGGAGACTTTGAAGCCTCAAGGATTTACTAAGCCATAATCAAAATATGGCTATGCTCACAATTGCTCATGTAGCTTCCAATCACTTCCTTAAACCATCACCATTTGCCCTCACGCCAAAGAAGATCCTGAAAACTCAAGATTATGACATTGCTTTCAAAGGATCTCTTTAACTCACATTCACCCAAAATGAGAAATAACATGTAAGCTTCAACTCCATAGGCTTGAAAAACAAGCATTTTAACAAAATAATTAATCCCACACTGGCGAAATGGCTGTGCATTCAAACAATGACAACATACTTGCAATTTTTTTATCATCACATATCCAAGCTCCATTGCTCACAAGTCAACTCAAGATTCCTCAAATCCATTCATGGATTGATTTATCAAGAAAAAACTAATTAGTGAGCATATGTTCCTCGTCCATGGCACCATCCGGATTAAAGATATGGAACATCAATGCCCAGATTGCTAAGGCTAGAGATACGATATTAGTATTCGCATGACTTGCCATCTATGCACGGGGTTTGCCAAAAACCAAAATTTGCTAATGTCATTTGCACATCCATTCAACTCAAAAAGAAAGAAAAGTAAATGTAGCAAAAATAAACACTACACTATTACAATCCAAATTAAAATTTATTTACAACCCAAAAAATTAAAAATTGTTTATATATCCATCAATGCATCAACATCGAAATAAAACACCATTGTCTCATCTAAAATAAATAAGTATCAATCATCTAAAAGATAGGAAATTCCTCAATCTCACCCCTACTCAAAGAATGAACATTGCCCTCAATGTCCAAGGGACAACAAAGAGTAAGCATAAGAGAAAGTAGAGAGTATTAGAATTCCCTTGTCATATCAATCCTATTGTGGTGGTGGTGGAGCTGGAGAAGTGGTCATGGGGGAATCAATTCCCTCATCTATCGATGTCCTCTTGAGATCAATCTCAGGCCTCACAGGCTCAGGCTCAGGCACTCACACTGGATGTGCTTATGATGGACTGGTCTAGAACAGATGCCATTTTCACTATATCCACGATCTCACTCTCCAACCAATCTAGCTCCTCCTGATCCTCTTGACTCTGCTCCACTCCCAATGTCTCATCATTAGTCTCTAGGGTGCTCACCTCTTAGTTTCTTCACTGTCATCACCCCGGAACCTTTACAGTCATTTCCTCCCTTGGGATCACAACCTCATCCACCTTGAGTGGTGGATCTTCTAGCCCATCACAGAATGTACTCAAATCAGTGGACCGGAGGTCTGCCACCTCCTTCTTTAACACATCAAGATCATCCTTCAAATCTGATGTGTCTTCACTTCCACCATTTGCCTTCTCAACCTCTACCACTATGTTTTTTAAGCTAGCTAACTCCTTCCCAAGGTCTTCAATCATTGACTCGAGCCTATCCATCCTCAACTTGTGAGCTTCCATCAACTCACATTGTTTTGCCTCAGCCTTAATGTATGACTTCAAAGCCTTGGCTATGGCTGCCTCAACTATCTTAGGTACATATTACTCACGGCCTGAAGACCAGCTACTTTGGCTAGCCAGCCAAATGCAAGAATAGTGGCCATAGTGGGTGGAGGTTGGTCATCTATAGCCTCTGCCTCTGTGGATGGAGTAGGAGTGGAAGATGAGAGTAAAGTAGGAAAGTAAAAAGGTATTCCTACCTCAGTGCCCAGCTCTTAGCACCAGACTTGAGGGCCTCAATATCTACAATAGGTGTTTTGGCAGGCGACTTCTTCCTAGCCTGTCCTCTTCATCTCTCAAATACTCAGCCTCAATTCTCTAGATGTCAGTGGACGCCGATGAAGTTACCTTCACGTTGATCTTTTTGTTCCTTAATACTCCAGCCCTTTTGCATAATGTGGTAATGAGGTTAGGAAAGGGTAGTGAGATCTACACTTGCTTTTCCCTTGTGAGTATTTCAGAGGCAATTATAGCACTAAGATTCAGTCTCCGGTGATCCATGATCCCAACCAATGTTGCTTTATCCTGTTGAAGCACAGATTCATTTTGTGATGACATCAAATTGTTGCTGATAAACCCAAACCAAAATCTTGCCGGGATATTCATCTCTTTCTTTTCAATAATGGTTCCCTCCTCTAACTACGAGGGAGTTGGAATCCCAATCATTGGGGCCAACCAAGCTTTCATATTATTAAGTGTTTGAACCTTCATCATCTCTTCCATGTCATTTTTATCCTAATGTACACATTTCAGGATATCTTGATCTCAATCTGACTGCATGGTACTTGCAAATCTCGAACATCCACAACATCATAGAGTTTGAGCATCGATTTCACCCTACTTTTGTTCTTTAGAATGGCCTTGTCATAGGACTCATAAAATTTATGGACCAAGGAGGGCACATATGGATCCCAAGGTTTGGTGAACATTTGGAAGTTATGAAACTCGAGTGTCTCCCAAACTTTCAGATGACTATCGATCACTCCATCAGTGGATAACTGTTTCTCCTCAGGGATTGTTCGCTTTCCCTCTGCCCTAAGCTTGTTCAAATACCATAAGGCTATTATTTCTTAGCTTGTTTGGGATGTCTGGAGCAGAAGATCATAAATAGCTTTGGACCTGGCCTCACTCCGGTCCCTTTTTGGAATTGGCTCCGAAGTAGGCATCTTAGAAGCTCTATATCTTTCTTCTTCCTCATCTGAACTTGTAAATGTTACATTAAGTGGTTCTTCTTTATAACTGGTGGTTTCCCAGTGTTCAGCTACTTTCCTTTTACCCTTTCCTTGCACCTCTTTTTGAGGTTACTAAGATCTTTGTTTGTCTTTATCTGGAGCTATGACAACTCTCCTAGATGCTTGGGATCTATCTACTGATAGAAATTAGACCTATAACAACAAATTTTATAGCAATGCATAGGAAACCGTTGTCATAGGAGGTCTATTGCGACGGTTCGAACCGTTGCTAAAGAATTCGAGAATTAAAATATAATATAGTAATAGAACTATTGCTATAGAGTTAAAACTGTTGCAATAGGTATCGCTATAGCAACACTTATCGAAACTGTTGCCATAAAGTCATCTATGGCAACACTTTATGAAAAATATTATCTATTGGAACGTTTAATAAATCCGTCCATATTTTCCCTCTCATTTTTGCTAATCTGCCAAAACATAATTTTTACTTTTATTTTTAATTAATTTCTTAAATCAACACTACAACATAAACTCAAAACCCTCAAAAGTCTCTAATGTACAGCTTATTGTTGTTTATGTCTCCCCCAAATTCTCTGTGAAAGAAGAACCCTAATTTCATCGATTCACTGGCCAAATACCATTTTACTCGACCAATTGATCCATCAGTTTATCTTCCTTTACAAGTGAAACTATGGAACAAGTATTCTGTCGATTGAGTCGAAGAGAAGCATCATCATCTTTGTCAGATTTTGGACCTCAAATAGAGAAAGGGAAAGAGAAAAAGAGCGAGTAGAAAGAGGATTGCGGGGAAACTGGGAAAGACAATTCTGAATCTGCATCAAAGAAGAGAAAGATGAGCACAGAAGAGGAGTTTGATGAATTTGTCTGCAAATCTAGTGACAAGTCACCCTCTTCAGACGATTCTGGTAAAATACCGCCACCACGTGTGAGAAGTCGATAACTTCCCAAATCAACTCCATTGTGTCTTATCCAACTTTTAGTGAGGGTATTCTTTTCTCCCTGCCCTCTTTTATGTTCGTAGATAGAATCTTTTTCACATTTACTGGATCAACATAGTTAATGCTACAAAGTTACGTATAATATATCTTTAGGTGTTAACGTCTGTGAAATCTATGTAGTTGTATCAGTTATTTTGAGCTTCTAGAATGAATTGCTTTATTTATTTCTTGTCCCAATTGGGAAAAAAATGTTGTTCCCGTCAAAACTCACATATTTGAGCTCTCTGTTGCTTCAAGTCTCATAAGAACACTCTTTGCCCCAAATCTAAAATCTCAAGGGTCACTACAATTTACAGGTATTTCTTCCATCAATATCCAAATTAGTGATTTAATGACAATTCACTTCAATACAGCTCTTAATATCTTTTTCTACTTTGTTTTTAACAGTGTTGATGTTTTTTTATGATAATGTGGCAATCTAACCTACAATTGTGTTAATGAACTTCCATCCTTACTTTTTTAAGTGTTTCTTATCCTGTTCTAGGGTTCTGCTATCTGTATCTTGAATTGTTTTTAGCTCAGTACATTCATTATGGATATCAAGGTCACAGGTACATGTAATAATATAGGTTCAATTTGTTAGAAAATTATACTATGAAAATGGAGTATAGATAAAGCTATTTGGATATGTGTGTGTGTGCATGCTCACACACGTTGTTTGGAAATTGGTTAAGGACAAACCCATGTACGTCTGTGTGCGCGCGCACATCTGTTATTGAATCCTGTTATAAGAAAGCTTCTAATTTAGTTGCTAATTTACTTTTTTACTCGTCTTTGTTTTCTCACTCTATAGCTGATTTGGCATCTATCCATTTGAATCTCTGTACTTGTGAGCTGTAATCTGAGAAAGTGGAAGATATCGTAGCTTGTATCTTCCACATTGCTGGAAAATATCGTAGCTTGATATTTTCCACCTTGCTGGAATATATCACAGCTTGATTTCTAGAAATAATTTAACTGATATTGTGATATCACAACAAAGATGAAATTTCTGAAACTTGGATCCAACGCTGATCAGTTTAGGAAAGGAGATAATATTAGGTCAATAGTTCAACCATCTTTCTGAATTTAGTTATTTTTCTTGTGTGAATTTACACTCTTTTCCTTATTATTCTAAGTAGGTAGTATTTCTTTATTCTTCATATGTCTTATTATCTGGATGATATACTATTATATTTTTTGTAGTGCTACTATATTTGTTTCCTCTCGTGCATTATGTGCGTATTGCCTTCCCTAAAATTCTTGCTGGAACTTTTCAATCACCTTTACATTCTTAAGCATGTTGTTCACAAGAAGAGTGAGGCTAAGTATTGGAACAAACAAGTCTCTTAGTTGCTTGCTTAAGTGCCTGAGCCACTTATTTTTGATTCCACTCTCTTGTCAAATATTACATATGCATGTGCTAGACTGTGAGAACTTGTGCTGCTCATAATTTTTAGTCTGTTTCTGGCTGATCTGATTCCTTCTCATTGTGTTCATGTATTGTTTTAGCTTGTGAACTTATTTGGAAAAACTTATTTGCTTCACCATTTTAAGTAAGTTGGCGCAATCCTTCAGCTGAAGGTAGTTCCTTCTGGAAAGAGGATTCTTCCTTGGTGAAGAGTTGGCTTTTGATGTCAGTTTTCATTGTTAGGATTATTTTGATAAAAGAAGTGGATAGTCTGTTGAATTTGACGAAAGCCAAAATAACTCATGTTCAAGTGCGTGGAATGGGTGACCGTGTCTGTGTGGATTTCTGCAGCCTTATGAGACCTGGTGAGGGTCTTCTGGTTTGCTGCTACTGTCCTGTCTATTTCTGTTTGTCTACAATTTGCAGATAGTCTTAGTTTTTGGCATTTCAATTTCATTCTTACTGCATAACTTTTGTCCCTTAGGTTGGATCCTTTGCAAGAGGGCTTTTCCTTGTTCCCTCAGAATGCTTGGATCAAATTACATTTCTAGTAGGCCTTTTCGAGTTAATGTGGTCGGTGCGTCTATGAAGCCATTTAAATGTTCAATGAAGTAACAAAAGGACAAGAATTATTATTGAAAGGATAGATTGATGGTGAAAATATCATTTTTGTTATTTCAATGTTTCGTTAGCATTTCTGGTGGTTCGAAAAAGTTATCTTCACAAATTTGATCTTAATTCTAACCTTTACAGAAGACATCTCTAGTATTACCATAACTGCATTTCCCCTTGTGACTTTTATAAGTTTTTGTTCTGGATCCTCAACCTCAACTCTTTTTGGTGTTGAATTGCGTTAATGCATCTCATAATGTACAGTCAGGGGTCTTCAGTATGAAAATTGTTTGGACTTGAGCACGGGCTTGCTCATGCATATGTTTATTGTTCCTGGAGGAAAGACTAGCTATCTCTCATAACTCAAGTCTGGCAAAGAGGTCATTGTGGTTGATCAAAGGGGTATGCAACGAGCAACAATTGTTGGGCGTGTAAAAGCTGAGACCAGACCACTGATCATTGTGGAGGCAGAGGTTTGTGAACCATTCCATCTCTGCTAATATAAAGGGTTTTCCTTCTTTGCTTGTTTGTTTAATTCTTTTGCTCGTGTAACTTTGTCATAGTGTGGCTACGGATACAATCATAATACAATTATTAATCATATTAAAGTATTCAAGCAGGAAAATGGAAGTCTAATTAGCTTGACAAGTGTTATTTGACAGTGATATCATAGCTTCTTCTTTCTGAAAAAAAGGAAGTTGTACTCTGCAAATGATGGTTTACACCTGACATACTTGAGATATGGTTTTCTATTTCTGAGATATAAACTTCTATTTCAGCTAAAGCATAAATAAGCTCCAAGCTATTAGTATAGAAATATATTCATTATGCAATGTTTACTATAGTTAGATATTTTTTATTTAACACGTTATTTTGCTTCTAAAGTAATTTTTATTTATGGTCTGTTGTAGGTGGAGAAGATGATCTAGGAGATGATGAAAGCATTGAAGACCTTACTTGATGAGATAATTTGAGTCAAAAGTTGAAGAAAATGCTTTAGCTCAACTCTTTTGTTTTTTCGATGTTTTGAAACAATAATCTTTTGTTTTCTATTTGTGAACATGTTTTGGTAATTATAATTTGTCAATATGGGTATTGTGACCAGGATATATGAATATATAATTTGGCTTATTAATCATTTTCTTTCATGATTTATAGCATTTGCAGTTTATTATATTTTGTATAATGGGTAATAACAAAAATATAAGACCATTGTTGCAATAGTTCAAAAATTAGTTGCAATAGAATCACACAACTGTTGCAATAGAGTTTGTTGCAACGGTTATTAATCGTTACCATACATGTAATATAATTGTTCCTATATATGGAAGAATAACTGTTGCAACAGAGTATCTATAGTAACGCTTTTTAGCAACAATCACATAAACTATTAACAATAGAGCTATAGCAACGCAAGCGGATGGAACGGTTATTTATCTATTGCCATAGCTCTATAGCAACAGTTTTATCACCTATTGCAACACAGACAGAATCGTTGCCATAGGCCAAATTTCTAGTAGTGATCTCTAGTAACTTGCTCCTTGGGTTTGCGTATTCCTGCACCATAATGAACTACAAATATCTTGTGAGAGGCAGTGATAAACAATTAGGTGCTAGAATTGATCATATGAGAAACATTGAGAGTGCACAAGAATGTTTGACCGCAGAACATACTTAGTGCTGTGTCTAGTTGATTACATGTTCAAAAAGATTGTCATCTTTTTGCACAATTTTTAGACTTAAGGCCCCTGATACTTTCGGTTATACTCACTCACATTCAGTGATAGGTTCATCGCTAAAAGTTACAGCAATTACTTAAGAAGATTAGTCAGTTAAGGTAGTGCATATGAAAACTAGGTGCATTGCCAAGTGCATTTAGGTAGTCAAAATGACCATTGCCTAAGGTGACTGGCAAGGCCTTTCATCCATTCACTCAAAATTCAACAATTTTTTCACGGATCACATGGATGAAAGTCACATACTAACCCACTACAACACATTAATGCATGCTTAACTATTGATAATCACTATCCCATGGTTTCCATGGCTATATACTCAATCAAACAACGACTTTCCCTTAAGAATGACGTCACCTAATTTATCATAGGGCAAGTTCAATCTCTCAAAGGAGATTAAGGGTTACTCGGACTTCACCCATAGCCCATAGGAACAATCAATCCAAAAAAGTAAGCATTTTCAAGAACACATTCATATGATCATGTCATCATCTCAATTGAAAACATTCAAGCATGAAAACAAGTATGAAATTGAGGCAACACCCACAAACAATCCACCATTGGGAAAGACATCCTTCATTCATAAACCTAACCCAACTCATAGACATCGCCAATTTCAACATTCATAAAAGGATTCAAAACCAGTAATACGTCACCTATTCATGCAACATAGGGTTTAAGCTTAACTCTAAAGATCTACCCACTCAATTTTCAATAAGATTTCAATCCATAAAGCATGATTATCACATTACAAACCCTGGTCAACTTTCTAAACAATGGCCTTCACCAAAAGAACTAAAACAAGGGCCAAAAACACACCTCTTCAGTCGTGAGACACAATGAAATCCACAAAGATGCCTTTGTGATGAATATCCTCAGCCCTTTTTTGAAAATTTTCAAACAAAAGCAAAGGGAGGGGGTGTGCAAAGGAAGTGAAAAAGGGGGAAGATGGAAAGTCAAAAGGGCCAAGGCACTTGAAAAGCCTTAAGTAGGTCAGGCGTATTCGGCGATCTGAACCACACCGCCTAGCATAGTCAATGTTCTGTCAAGTGTACTAGGGACCACCTTTTTTAATAGTATACATACCTTACCTTCATCCTTGAAGTATGGTGGAATCGACCATCGCCAATTGGTTTTAGCAATTCACTGAATCGATAATTTTTTCATCTAATTCGACAGCACCTTAAGAGTCACCAATCGACTCGAAAGGCGATCGAACTGATGTTGCCAATTTGACTCGATAATATGCCAAGTAGTTCTACTTGATTTCCCATTTATCCACTCCATTTTTTCTCTTTTTCAGCCCTGAACAACTCAACACCCATTATTCAAACTAGAAAGTAGTAAATACTCACATTAGGTTGCCTCCCAAGTAACGTCTTAGTTAATGTCATGGCACAACGTGATTCCTCTTCTTCTCAGGTCACCACTGATTGGCCCATTAGTGAAAATATCTTATGATTATCTCCCGGCTTCAGAGCTTTGCATATGCTAAAAACAACCTCCTCATCATTAACTCTGAACTTAAGATCTCCACTCTCAACATCCACCACAGCTCATGCAGTGGCTAAGAATCGCCTACCCTAGATTATTGGCATGTTTGTATCCACCTTGCATTTCAAAATCACAAAATCCACAGGAAGAATTAATTTATCCACTTTCACCATCATATCGTGTAAAATCTCCACTGGTCGTTTGATGGATCGATCGGCCATCAGTAGCTGCATTGTGGTCGGTAAAGGGGTCTCCAATCCAAATTCCTAAAATATGGCTAGGGGCATGATGTTTATACTTGCCCCCAAGTCACATAGTGCTTTACTAAATTTTAAGGCTCCTATGGTGCATGGAATGGTAAATGCACCTGGGTCTTCCTTCTTTGCTATCAATTTTTGTGCCAAGATTGTACTGCAGTTGTGATACACTTTAATTGTTTCACACTCAAGAGTTCTTTTCTTTCTTACTAATTTTTTCATGAACCTAGCATAACCTGGCATTTCAATCAATGCTTCACAAGGGGAACTGTAATGACACAAGCCTAGGGCCTAGACGTGACCGGCGAATGGGGAACCTAAAGGAACCCAAACAAGCCTAATAGCATATCATTACACATCCTTAGTCGCGGAAGCAATATAAAACATCATAAGAAACATTAACAAGGGGAAATGGAACTAAGGGAGAAAGAGAGAGTTTAATACTAAATAACATAGATGAGTCAAAGCTCAAACGTAATACATAACTTGTCCAATAACACCTCTAAACATAGATACTTAGAACGGGCCAAGACAAAGCAACTGGGCTCACCCTCATAGTCAAAATAGCAATAAAGAAGAAGGAATCAATACATGACCTAAGAAACATAGACCAACATCCTTGGAATGGAGGACTCACCAAAGGCTAGCTTGAACAATCCGTCTAGCCACAAGAAGAATCAATAAGAGGTCAAGTTCCTACATGGTAATATCATGTAGGCATAGAGTATGCGTTAGTATATCTGAATGTACTAATTATGTGGGATGCAATTCAACAAGAGATAAGTTTCATAATCAGCATGCATAACAATAGACAATAGGCATGATATAGCAATATGACATGTATGATCAATGCATAAGTAAAACATGCTTAAG
>JAPFFP010064705.1:0-25875 GCA_026153255.1 Solanum medicagineum | reverse complement strand
ATCATGCAATTTTTAAGAAAAGGAAGCTTGGGCATCATGGGTGAAAGGAACCCATGAAAGAAACCCACATACCTTAGATTTGGAGATTACTTGATGAAGATTGGAGATGGAGACTTTAACTTGAATGAGAACCTTGAAATCTTGATGAGTTTGAGACTTGAATTTAGGAGTAAAATATTTGGCTAAGTGTTTAAATGAGTATTGGGAAATGTTTTGAATGATATGAGGGTGAAATATGGCTGAGTATAGGTATTTTCAAGTTTGGGAACCCTGAGGCCCAAGACCGAAAAGCCTTGGGCCGAGATAAAAATCATTGGCAAAAGAATACAGAGCTCTGCGTATGGTCCTCGATGTGGACCTATCATGGAGGAAAAATTAATACATGTCCGCGATAGTTGTGCGTCGCCGCACTGTCGCAGATCGATTCTGGATAAGAAAAATCAAGAAAAATGAAATTGCTAATCTTTTGCTCTTAAATCGGGGTTAGACCCATTC
Organism: Solanum medicagineum; assembly: GCA_026153255.1. Taxonomy (NCBI): domain Eukaryota; kingdom Viridiplantae; phylum Streptophyta; class Magnoliopsida; order Solanales; family Solanaceae; genus Solanum; species Solanum medicagineum. The sequence goes on along the minus strand of JAPFFP010064705.1, from coordinate 25,380 downwards.
CCCACTCAATTTAACCCCCTGATCAAGAATACGAATTCAGATTTTCAATATCACGCACGGATTTTGAGATATATGGAAATTGCGATTCTAGACACTTTCGAGGCGCATTTTCGAGCACTTTTGGGGTCGTTTCAGTATCTCCCCCTTGGGAACATTGATCCCCGAATGTCAAAGAAATGTATATGAGAGATGCAAACATGACACTTGTAGCCTACATAGAGATGCAACAATGCACTTAAACATCATTTCAAAAATCTCATCATAAGTGTAAAATCATCATGAACTTGTGAATTTAAGCATGAATGTATGCATATGTCATGGGCTGAACTTATACTTGAAATTACATAGGGGACTTAGATCAATACCTTAGGCTTGAGTGGAGTGGAAAAGATAAGGATATCACTTTTTCATGTCCACTTCGGCCTCCCATGGTAGCACTTTCAACTTGTTGATTCCTCTAAAGGACCTTAACGGAAGTCGCGTCCTTGTTCGTCAATCTCTTCACTTGCCTATCCAAAATCTGAACCGACCTCTTCATAGGTCAAATTATCTTCCCCAACACCCACAACATCAAGGGGCATAACATCATTAGCATCACCCACACACTTCCTCAACATAGACATATGAAAGATCATATGAACCTATTCTATTTTTCTAGGCAAATCCAATTTATAAGCTACCTTGCCAATTCTTCTCACTAGCCTATAAGGGCCCACATCACTAGGGCTCAACTTACCTTTCTTACCAAAACAGACCACACCCTTCATGGGTGACACCTTCAGATACACCCAATTATCAACCTTGAATTCAAGGTCCCTTCTCCTCACATGCATAGGACTTTTGGCGACTTTGAGTCGCCTTCAACCTCTCCCTGATCATCCTAACCTTCTCAAGAGCCTCCTTAACTAGATCCGGTCCCAACAAAGCCACATCACCAATTTAAAACCACCCAACCGGTGATCTACAAGGTCTACCATAAAGTGCCTCAAAAGGAGCCATATTGATGCTAGAATGATAACTATTGTTGTAGCCAAACTCAATCAACGAGAGATGATCATCCCAACTACCCTTGAGCTCTAACACACAAGCCCTAAGCATGTATTCTAGTGTTTGGATAATCCTTTCGGCTTGGCAAACCATTTTAGGGTGGAAGGTCGTACTAAGCGTAACTTTTGTGCCAAGACCCCTTTGGAAGTACCTCCAAAAAGTGAAGTAAATTGAGCCCCATGGTCCAATATGATGGATAAAGGAACCCCATACAATCTCACCAAGTCATGGATGTACAACCTAGCATACTTCTCAGCCCCATATGTGTCCTGAACTAGTGAAAAGTGAGCTTATTTCATCATCCTATCAATCACAACCCAAATGGAATCAAAACCCTTCCTAGTCTTTGGCAACCCAACTACAAAGTCCATATTAATCTCTTCCCACTTCCAAGTTAGAACCTCTCTGTCTTGGGTTAGGCCACCCAACCTTTGTTGTTCGACTTTGACTAGTTGACAACTATGGCAACTGGAACCAAATTTTGCAATATCTTTCTTCATGCCTCTCTACCAATAGACCTCTCTCAAATCTGTATACATTTTAGTAGACCCAAGGTGAATAGAATAGGAAGAACCATGAGCCTCATCAAGAATTCTCTCTCTCAAGCCATCCACACAAGGCACACAACCTACCTTGGTATCTAAGTGCACCATCTCACCCTTGGGAGAAAACCTCCACTTTCCCATCACTAACCAAGGCCTTCAATTCTAACAAGGAGGGATCAAGATCTTGCTTAGCTTTCACCTCCTCAACCAATGAAGATTTAGAACCATCAATGACAACAACACCACCATTATCTACTTCTTCCAACCTAACTCCTAATCTAGCCAAACGATGGACCTCTCTAGCCACCCCCTTATCACCACTATCAACATGAGCTAGGCTACGCATAGACACCCTACTCAAAGCATCAGCCACTACATTAGCCTTACTCGAATGATAATACACACTCATATCATAGTCCTTAAGAAGTTCTAACCATCTGCTTTGCCTCAAGTTAAGATCTATTTAAGTAAAGACATATTGGAAACTCTTATGATTGATGTACGCATCAACATGCATCCCATAAAAGTAATGACGCAAAATCTTTAATGCAAATACCACGGCAGCTAGTTCAAGATCATGGGTAGGGTAGTTCTTTTCATGCACTTTGAGTTGCCTAGAAGCATAGGCTATCACCTTGCCATTTTGCATTAGAACATAACCCAAACCAACTCTAGAAGCATCACAATACGCAACATATCCCTCTAGCCCTTTCGGTAGTGACAAAATAATGTTTGGAAGCTCCTCTCACACTCATCGGTCCGTACAAACGTGGCATTCTTTTGAGTCAATTTAATCATGGAGAAGCAATACAAGAGAACCCATTCACAAATATCTAATAATAACCCGCTAAGCCCAAGAAGCTCCTAATATCTTACGGGGTCAATGGTCTAGGCCAATTTCTAATCATATCCATCTTTTTAGGATCCACCACAATACCATCCCCCGACACCACATGTTCAAGGAAGGCAACCTCCCTCAATCAAAATTCACACTTCTCATACTTGGCATATAACTTCTCTTCACTCAATCTTTGCAACACAACCCTCAAATAAGCCCTCTGTTCCTCCTCACACGAGAATAAATCAAAATATCATCAATGAATACCACAACAAGTGAATCAAGGTGGGGTTTGAAGGCCCTATTCATAAGGTCCATGAAGATGGCCAGTGCATTGGTCAACCCAAAAGACATACTAACAAACTCATAATGCACATACCTAGCCTGGAAGGCCGTCTTGGGAATATCACACTCCCTCACCTTCACTTGATGATACCCGAAACGACAATCTTAGATAAATGGCTAGCCCCTTTCAATTGGTCAAACAAATAATTGATTCTTGGAAGAGGATACCTATTCTTGATGGTGACCCTATTAAGTTGTCAGTAGTCAATACACATTCTAAGGGACCCATCCTTCTTTTTCACAAACAATACAGGTGCACCCCAAGGTGATTGGCTAGACCTAATAAATCCCTTCTCCAACAAGTCCCTTAATTGTTCCTTCAACTATATCGTAAGGGGGAATAGAGATGGGTTGACATCAGGAAGAAGATCTATACTAAAATCTATTTCCTTTTCAGGAGAAACACCAGGAAGGTCATTTCGAAAGACATCAAGGAACTCATTTACAATCGGAACCAACACTATGGGAAGAACTTTGGACTCCACATCCCTAACCCTCACAAGATGGTACAGACACCCCTTAGAGATCAACTTACGGGCTTTAATGCAAGAGATGAACCTACCCTTGATCACCACATCATGACTCTCCCACTCAAGGACGGGTTCATTTGGGAATTGAAATTTGACCCTACGGGTTCTACAATCAATAGAAGCACAGTATCCCTGTAACCAATCCATCCCAACAATGACATCAAAATCAACCATGTCCAACTCAACAAGATCACAAGTCAATATTTTATGCGAGATGCAAATAGGACAATTTTTATAGAATTTCTTAGCAATAATAAATGCATCAATAGGAGTAGACACCTCATGACTCACATAATAATTCGGGCTCAACATGGAACTTTTTGGCAACAAAGAGGGTAACAAAAGAAAGAGTGGCACCCGGTCAATCAATGAATACATATCAAAATCAAAGATTTTCAACATACTGGTAACAACATCGGGGATCTCCTCAACCCCTTGCTTTCCATGTAGAGCATAAAACCGATTGTGCCTTAGGTCACCATCTTGTCGGCCACCTCTCCCCAAAGGAACCGCATTAGCACCTTGTGGGCAAACCTCCTTACTTTTGTTGCGATTTCGAGGATAATCTATTGTGTTATGCCCCATCTCCCCACAATTATAACAAGCACTGGTATTCCTCAAGCATGGGTCACCATGACCCGTATCACACTTTGGACACACATTAATAGGACACACACCACCAACACCTTGAGCCCTTAGAATGTCATTGGCAAACCTCCTATAAGGAGCATGAGAAGTCCCTTGGCTTGATGAAACTGGCCACTCTTTCAGCTTTGGAACTTACCCTCAAAATGGGTCCTCTTGGCCTCATGACCCCTTTCCTTCCTTAATTCCTCCTTTTCTATTTTTCGTGACAAGTCCATATCACTAATCAATATGGCGGACCGGCACTACTTACTAACCAAGTTGGAAACATCCATCACAAATTTGTTCATCCTAGATCTTGAGTCGGCCACCAAATGTGGAGCATATTTTGAAAGTTGGTTGAACATGAGGGCATACTCCCTCACACCCATAGACCTTTGTTTCAAATCATAAATTCCACCAACTTATCTTCTGTAAGTTTAGGGGTGAAGAACCGATTAAGCAAGGCCACCTGAACTCCTCCCAAAGCATCATATAGTTGACTCCCTTCTCTTTGTTCTATTGATTGTACCATTTTTGTGCTACCCCTTTGAGTTGGTTGGCCGCCAACTCCACCATATCCTCCGACCTCACACCCATGATAGATAAAATTTTGTAGACCTTATCAATGAACTCTTGAGGGTCCTCACTCACCTTTGACCCATGAATTTCCAGGGGATTCATTCTCATGAAGTCTCTCACCCGAGATGCCGGTGTAGGAGCATGAGGCACTTGGGCCCCTTGGTTGGCTTGATTAGCCACAACGTGTGCAAGCAAAGTGAGAGCATCCCGAAGCTCTCCATTAGCCGGTTGCTCTTCGGGTATGCGAGCTCTTCTCCCACTCATGTTAGGCATAATCTAGCATAGCAAAGGATAACTGTTAGGGGAAAATTTACTTCAACTTATACAGCATGATATAAAGTAAGAAGAAGGGACATATTTCCTAAACGCCTCATAGCCTCTAGCTCATAGTTGTGGTACACAACACAACCATGACCAAGACTCTAATCGGCATGGTTTCTCCGAGGATCTAACAACCTAGTGCTCTGATACCAAGTTTAGCACGACCCAAGCCTAGGGCCTAGACGTGAAACGGTACAAGGGAACTAGAAGGGACCCCAAGCAAGCCTCTTAGAACATCATTACACATCCTTGGTCATGCAAAGCAATAACAATAGCATCGATAAATAATAAACTGGGACAACTGGGGCTAAGGGGACACTTTCATAGCATAGTCAATACATAAACAAAAGAAAGATAGTCTTTATACATAGCAAAAGATCATAAGCAACGTCCCTGGAATGGAGGACTCACCAACAAGCTTGAGAAACAATCTTACCTGCCATGTAGAGGGGGAAGATGATCAAGCAATGCATCGGTTCCTATATGGTGATATCATGTAGACATAGAGTATGCGTCAGTACGTTTGAATGTACTAAGTATGTAGGATGCAATGCAACAATAGATAAAAATCATAGGCAAAATGCATAATAATGCTCAATAGATAACATAATAGCAAGATGACATGTATGCATGATGCTTGAAGTAAAGTCATGCTTAAATAGAACATAATACATGTGTAGCAAGTAACCATCAAAAAAGAATATACAAGGCCTACCACATCCTTGGAGAGGCGAATGAGGTAAAAACCCCTCAAAATGGTTAATGAGGTACCAACCCCTCAATATTGTTACCCAGGCCTACCACCCCCGAGCTAGAGTCCAAGCTACAAACCCCTCGATGTGGTTAATGAGCTACCAACCCATCAATATGGTTACCCGGGCCTACTACCCCCGATCTATGGACCAAGGTACCAACATCTCGAAGTGGTTACCCAAGCCTACAACCCCCTGAGCAAAGTTTTGTCAACTCACAACACTATATAGAGAATACCATATACATACATTCATTTCATCATCATATAGTTATTCAACTCATAAGATATGCATTGGACCTTCAATTCCTCAAGCAACTATAATCAGATATTTTATCAAACACTTTGCGGGTGTATAGTGCTAGTGTAAAACTATGCAATTCAAGAGTATTATCATACAAGAAAATCCAATGTAAAACCCTCAATAGATACTCGATAATACCCTCAAGAAATATACATCAAAATCCTTCATCAAATCTCACAACAGATCTTAGATTCATAGAGCAAAACATAATAAAACAGTCACAATTTCATAAACCCCAACGTAGTGTGCTGTGAATTTCATAATACATAAGACCCATGAGTAAATCAACTTTAACTCATGCAATTTTGAAGAAAAAGAAGCTTGGGCATCATGGGTGAAAGGAACCCATGAAAGAAACCCACAAACATTAGCCGTGAAGATTAACTTAATGAAGATTAGAGATGGATACTTGAAGCTTGAATAAGAACCTTGAAATCTTGATGAGTTTGAGACTTGAATTTAGGAGTAAAATATTTGGCTAAGTGTTTGAATGAGTATTGGGAAATGTTTTGAATGATATGATGGCGAAATATGTCTAAGTATAGATATTTTCACGTTTGGGAACCATTAGGCCCAAGACCCAAAAGGCTTGGACTAAGATAAAAATCATTCAGAACAAAATACACAGGTCTGCATCTGGCCCGTGACGTGGACCTCTCATGGAGGCAAACGTAATACATGTTTGCGACAGCTGCACGTCGCGGCACTGTTGTGGATAAATTTTGGATAAGGAAAATTACAAAAATGAAATTTCTAATTGTTTACTCTTAAATCATGCCTAAACCCATTTCCCACTCAATTTGACCCCCTGATCAAGAAAACGAAGTCGGGTTTTTGATATCGCGCATAAAATTTGAGATATATGGAAATTATGATTCTGGGCACTTGCAAGGCACATTTTTGGGCACTTTTGGAGTCGTTTCAGTTGGCTTGGTTAGCCACAACTTGTGCAAGCAAGTGAGAGCATCTGAAGCTCACTATTAGCCAACTACCCCTCGGGTGTGCGGGCACTTCTCCCTCTCGTGTTAGGCATGATCTAGCATGTCGAAGGACAATCGTTAGGGTAGGGCAAACCATACCTCAACTTCTATAGCACGACATAGAGTGAGAAGATGTGAAACATTTCCTAAGTACCTCATAGCCTATAGCTCATAGTTGGGTGCACAACACAACTATGAACAAGATTCTAATCGACGTGGTGTGTTGGACTCCAAGGATCTAACAACCTAGTGCTCTGATGCCAAGTTTGTCATGACCTAAGCCTAGGGCCTAGACGTGAGATGGTGCAAGGGGAACTCGAAGGGACCTCAAGCAAGCCTATTAACATATCATTACACATCCTTGGTCACAGAAGAAATAAAATGCAACAATAATAGAGTAAAATAAGGACTAAGGGACAACTTCCATATCATAAACATCAAGATTCAAGAGAGAGAGAGAGAGAGAGTCAAAACTCATAACATTATAGAAGACATGTCTGACAACACCTTTACTACATAGATAAGAGCAGGGTCCAAGAGAAGCTACTGGCTCACCCTCATAGTCAGCATTTACATGAAAGAAAAGTAGTCTTAGAACATAGCATGATATCATAAGCAACATCCCTAGAATGGAGGACTCACCAACAAGCTTGAGTGGAATCATACTAGCCACGTGGATGGGGATGCCCAAGTGGGGCTCCGGTTCCTACATAGTGACATCATGTGGGCATAGAGTATGCATTAGTATGTTTGAATATACTAAGTATGGAGGATGCAATGCAACAAGTGATAGGCACCATAATCAAAATGCATAACACAGGCAATGAATAAGAATATAGCAATATGGCATGTATGAATTATGCTTGAAGTAAGACCATGCTTATATAGAACATAATCCATGTGTAAGGAGAGACCACTTTAGTGTAAGGGCAAGGCCTACCACCTCCTTAGAGAGGCGCATGAGGTACAAACCCTTTCACGTGGTTGATGAGGTACAAACCCCCTCCAACGTGGTTGATGGAGTAAAAATCCTCCAACATGGTTATCAAGGTACAAACCCCCAGACATAGTTGCACGGGCTTGCCACCCCTCGAGTGAGGTGATCGAGGTACAAACCACTCAACAACGTTACCTGGACCGACAACCTCCCGAGTGAGGCTTGGTCATTTTTCCCACATCATAGAGATAATATCATATATATATATATATACATTTCCTTTCATCATTTCATTCAACTCATAAGATATGCATTGAACCTTCAATTCCTTAAGAATACCGTAATTGGACATTTTATCGAACAGTTGGCGGGTGTGCAGTGCTAGTGTAAAACCATGCAATTTAAGAGTGAAATCATGCTAGAAAATCTAGTGTAAAATCATCAATAGATACTGGTAACACCCTCAAGCAATACACATAAAAACCCTTTATCAAACCTCATATAAGATCTTAGATTCATAGCTTCAAACATGATAAGATAGTCACAATTTCATGAAATCCCAACATAATGTGTAGTGAAATTCATAATACATAAGACCCATGAGTAAATCAACTTTAAGTCATGCAATTTTAGGTAAAAAGAAGCTTGGGCATCATGCGTGAAAGGAATCCACGAAATAAACCCACACACCTTGACTTTGGAGAATAGCTTGATTAAGATTGGCGATGGAGACTTGAAGCTTGAGTGAGAACCTTGAAATCTGGATGAGTTTGAGACTTGAATTTAGGAGATGAAATATTGGCTAAGTGTTTGAGTGAGTATTTTGCAATGTCATGAATAATGATATGAGAGTGAAATAAGGCTAAGTATAGGCATTTTCACGTATGGAAACACTTTGACCCATGACCCAAAATTCATGGATTGAGATGGAAAACTGGCCGCAAAAATAAACTAAGGCGCGCCCTTGGCACGTCCCGCCAGGGACACGAAAACCTCTCTGGAAATTGATTTTGGGAAAATGAAATTGTGATTTGTTTGCTCAAAAATCAATGTTAGACCCATTTCCCACTCAATTTGACCTCCTGAACAAGAATATGAAGTCGAACTTTTGATATCACACACGAATTTTGAGATATATAGAATTACGACTCCGTGCACTTTCGGGGCACATTTTCTCGCACTTTTTGCGATTGTTTCATTCTTCCCCTATCTTGTCTCTATCAGAGGGTTTAGAAGGGTTTGTTATGTATTATGATGCCACCCAAATTGGTTTGGGTTATGTTGATGCAAAATGGTAAGGTCATAGCCTATGCTTCTAGACAATTCAAGGTACATGAAAAGAATTATCCCACCCATGATCTTGAATTGGTTGCCGTGTATTTTTCTTTGAAAATTTGACATCATTATTAGTATGGGGTGCATGTTGATATGTTTACTGATCATAAGAGTCTCCACTATGTGTTTACCCAAAAAAATCTCAACTTGAGAAGACGAAGATGGTTAGAGCTTCTTAAGGATTAAGTTAGGAGTGTACATTACCACCCCTGTAAGGCTAATGTTATGGATGATGCTTTGAGTAGGGTGTCTATGGATAGCCTAGCTCATGTTAATGATTGGGGCAAAGAGGTGGCTAGAGAGGTTCATCGGTTGGCTAGATTGGGGGTTAGGTTGGAAGAGGTTGATAATGGTGGTATTGTGGTTGTTGATAGTTCAAAATCTTCTTTGGTTGATGAGGTTAAAGTAAAGAAAGATCTTCACCCCCTCCTTGTTAGAATTGAAGGCCTCTGCGAGAGAGGACACGGTGGAGGTTTTCTCCTAAGAGTGAGATGGTGCCCTTAAGTATCAAAGTAGGTTGTGTGTGCCTAGTGTGGATGACTTGAGAAAGAGGATTCTTGATGAGGCTCATAATTCTTCTTATTCTTTTCACCCCTATTCTACCAAAATGTATAGAGATTTAAGTGATATCTTTTGGTGGGGAGACATGAAGAAAGACATTGCCAAATTTGTATCCAGTTGTCATAGTTGCCAAAGTCAAAGCCGAACACCAAAGGCCAGATGGCCTAACCCAAGATATAGAGATTCCTACTTAGAAGTGGGAGGAAATTAACATGGAGTTTTTGATTGGGTTACCTTAGACTAGAAAGGTTTTTGATTCTATTTTGGTCATGGTTGATAGAATGACAAAGTAAGCTCATTTCCTACCAGTTAAGATAACTTATGGGGCCCAAAACTATGCTTAGTTGTACATTCATGAGTTAGTTAGATTGCATGGGGTGCCCTTGTCTATCATATAGCATCGGGGTGCTCAATTCACTTCTCACTTTTAGAGGTCCTTCCAAAGAGGTCTTTGTACAAAGGTTAAGCTTAGTACTGCCTTTCACCCTCAAACGCATGGCCAAGCTGAAAGAACTATCCAAACTCTTGAGGATATGCTTAGAGCATGTGTTTTGGAGTTTAAAGGTAATTAGGATCATCATCTTCCATTTATTGAGTTTTCTTACAATAATATCTATCATTCTAGCATTGGTATGGCTCCATTTGAGGCTCTCTATGGTAGACATTTTAGGTCCCCGGTTGGACGCTTTGAGGTAGAGGAAGTGGCTTTGTTGGGTTCGGATCTGGTCATGGAGGCTATGGAGAAGGTAAGGTAAATTAGGGAAAGGTTGAAAACAGCCTAAAGTCTTCAAAAGTCCTATGCCGATGTGAGGAGAAAAGGTCTTGAATTTAAAGTTGGTGATTGGGTCTATATTGAAGGTTTCACCCATGAAGGGTGTGGTTCGTTTTGGTAAAAAAGATAAATTGAGTCCAAAATTTGTGGGGCCTTCTAGGGTGTAGAGGAGGATTGGTAATTTAGCCTATGAGTTGGAGTTGCCTAGTGAAATAAACTTGGTTCATCCAGTCTTTCATGTATCCATATTGAGGAAATGTGTGGGTAACCCAAATGCTATTGTCCCATTAGATGTTGTGGGTGTTGTTGAAGACAACTTAACTTATGAAGAGGATCCAGTAGAGATATTGGATAGACAAGTGAAGAGGTTGAGGAACAAGGATGTCGCTTCCGTTAAGGTCCTTTGGAGGAATCAACAAGTCAAAAGTGCTACATGGGAGACCAAGACGGACATGCAAAAGCAGCATCCCTATCTCTTTCATTCTACTCAAGCCTAATGTACTAATTCTAAGTCCCATATGTGATTTCAAGTCTTATGTTTCAGCCCCTATGTCATTTGCATGCATTTATGTTTATGTTTGTAAGTTCATGGTAATTCTTCCACTTATGTTGAGATTTTTGGAATGATGTTTAAGTGCATTGTTGCATTCTTGTGTAGGCTTAAATTATCTTGCTTACTTCTCTTATATACAGTTCTTTAGCATTCGGGGATGGACGTTCCTGTGACACCCCATAACTTTATGCTCTTGTGTATCCATGTTTCAAGCCTCATTTGGTTAGGTTGGGGTTGTATTAGGTTCATGGGGGACTCCTAGTACCTAAACGAGTTCAAGACTTCCCTAAAAGTTGAGTTTTGGGTGATCGTTCATGCAAGGGTCAACTTTAAACAAGCATAACTCTTAGCACATTTGGAACTAGGTGGCCCACGACATGTCAAATGAAATCCCTTTGAGTTAGCTTCTCAAAGCTCTTGGTTTCACCTCATTCCGATGTCGGATGAAGGAGTTATGATGTTTTCTGAGACCCTTCCGTGCAGTGAAGCCCCACTGGCACCCTTACGGGCAGTGTGGCCTTGTACAGGTCGTGGGAAATGTTTGGGGCTGTAAAAAGGCATAATAAGGCTAAGTCTTGGTCCATGACCAGTGGCGCAGGTCGTGTGACTCACCACTGGTCGTGAGGAGGGGTGTGGAGTTGTTTTAGGAGGTTTGGCTAGGCGTGGGTGGCATTGGAAGCTAAGGTATGGGGCACGACTGCCTTGTACGGCTCATGTGAAAGGGGTACGGGCTATGGCACCTAGGCGTGTAGTGGTCAGCAACATTTTCATCCAAGTGAGGTAGGATGGACCAGTACACAGTTCGTGTAACGCCATACGGTCCGTGAAGCGGTCCGTGAAAGTGACAAGACGTCAATTTTTCCAAGTTTCCCAAATTCCATTTTTTTCACTAAGGTACTTCACACGGGCACTCCACACGACTCGTGGAGTGTCATACGGCCAATGAAGTCTCTAGTGAGATGACACTTAGCCAATTTTTCCATCCGTTCACTTATGGCGTCTCCGTAAAGTTTAATTTCTCTAATGCCCTTTTTAGACTACCAATGCTATCATAACCTTCCTAAAAGACCTAAACAAGGTTCCAAAGGATCAAACTCATTAATCTCATCTCAAATAAACTCTCAATTCTCTCAAAAGCCTCCATCAAGCTCCAATTCAATTTCATGGAAACCCAAGAACAAGATTGGATTCGAAGATCATTTCCAAGCCTCCATTCTTCCCAATCTCAATTCCAAGCAACTCTAGACCTAAGGTATGTGGTGTTGAACCATTGGGTCCTTCCACCCATGGTACCCTAAACCCTTTTTTAATTAATATTTCATGATTTAAAGTTAATTTTACAAATGGGTTTGCTAGTATGAACATGTGTATGAACTATGTAAAGCTATGTAAAGTTGTGACTATTTTGCCATGTTTTGAGCTATAAATCTTGCATCAATTGTAAGATTTGATGAGGAGTTTTGATGTATATTGCTTGAGGCTATTGAAAGTTATTGATTGATGGTTTTATAATGGATTTACTTACATGATTTCATCTCTAAATTGCATTGTCTTATATTACCATTTCAGACCCGCCAAGTGATTGATAAAATGTCCGGTTATGGTTTCTTGAGGAATTGAAGGTCCAAAGCATGTCATATGTTATGAATGATGTTATAATGATAAAATAAGAGTACGTATATGATGTTACGATGATGATAAAAGGAAGGTATGTATATGATATCTCTCTATATAGTGTTGGATTGACCATAGATTGAGGGGTATACCTCAATCACTATAGGAGGTAGGGTGTGACCATCCTCTCACCTATCAAGGGGTTTGTACCTTGGCACCAGGGTGATGGGGAGGCATTATCACTAACCTATCAAGGATTTGTACCTTGGTAACCTATCAAGGGGTTTGTACCTTGGCATCTAGGCGATGGGGCGGCATCATCACCAACCTACCAAGGGGTTTGTACTTTGAAAATCTAGCTTGGTCGTTTCTACACTTACGCTATCCTATATAAGCATGAGTTACTTAAGCATGTTTTACTTAAGCATTGATTATACATGCAATATTGTTTCATTATCCCTATTGCCTATTATTATGCATTTTGATTATGATGTCTATCTCTTGTAGCATTGCATTCTACGTACTTAGTACATTCAAACGTACTAACGCATACTCTTGCCTACATGATTTCACCATGTAGGAACCAGATCTTCATTGTTCATCATCCTCCTCCACGTGGCTGGTGGTATCCATTCAATCTAGTTGGTGAGTCCTCATGTGCGAGAGCAATATCTATGTTCTTAAGCTATGTATCAAAGACCATCCTTCTTTTTGGTATACTTTTACTATGAGGGTGAGCCCAGTTACTTGTCTTGGCCCCCGTTAAGTCCTATGTTAGAGGTGTAGTTGGGCAAGTTATGTTTCATGCTTGAGCTTTGGCTTACTTATGATATTCAAGCTATTTAGATATGAGTCTCTCCCATAGTCCCAATTCCCCTTATTTACGTTTCTTACGTTGTTTTGCATTGCTTCCGCGACCAAGGATGTGTATTGATATGCTATGAGGCTTGTTTGGGGTTCCTTCAGGTTCCCATTCGCCAGTCACGTCTATGTCCTAGGCTTGGATCGTGACAATTCCCGACAGGGAGATATTGGAACGACCCCAAAAAGTGCCCGAAAATGTGCCTTGAAAGTGCCGAAAAATCATAATTTCCATATATCTCAAAATCCATGTGTGATATCAAAAATCTGACTTCATATTCTTATTTAGGGGAAAAATTTAGTGGGAAATGGGTATAACTCAAATTTTAGAAGACCCGTAGCGAAAAACGAATTTCGCAAATTTTGAAATTTTTGTGACAATCCGCGTTGGTACCGCGACTTGCAACCGTCGCGGACCAGTATAAGTATGACATCCGCATTAGGTCCTCATCGCGAACCAGATGCTAACCTATGTTATTTTGTTGCCAATTTTTTTCCTATTCGGTCTAAGGCCTTTGGGTCCTAGGCCTAAGCCTTCCCATGTGTAAAAACACATATACTTAGTCATTTTTCAACCCCAAATCATTCAAGACCTTCCCCAAAACCTTCTCAAACACTTAGACAAATATCTCACTCAAAATCAAGGGTTCCAAACTCATTTTTCTTCATTCATGAATTCAATCAAGCTTCAAGTTCTCATCTCAATCTTCATCAACAAATTCTCCAATGTTGAGGTATGTGAGTTTCAACCATTGGGTCCTTTCACCCATGGTCCCAAGCTTCTTTTTTACATAAATTGCATGTTTCTAAGTTGATTTACTTATGGGTCTTACTTATTATGAATTCTTGTATGAACTAAGTGTGACTGTTTAAGTATGTTTTGAGCTATCAATATATGATCTATCTTGAGATTTGATGAAGGGTTTTGATGCATATTGCATGAGGGTATTACCAAGGTTTGGTGGGTTGATTTAGTTCAAGTTTTCTTGCATGATTTCACTCTTGAATTGCATGATTTTACACTAGCATTACACACCCACCAAGTATTTGATAAAATGTCCGGGTTAGGGTTCTTGAATTATTGATGATCTACTGCATGGCCTATTTCACAACCCAAGCCTAGGGCCTAGACATGACACTGTGAATAGGGAACCCGAAGGAACTCTAAACAAGCCTCTTAACTTATCATTACACATCATTGGTTGTGGAATCATATGCAAGACGTAAAGAGTAAATATGGGGAAAAATAGACTAAGGGAAAAGCTTGATTTAATATCATAATCAAGATACAATGATTCAAGCTCCTATCAAAGAGACATAGCATGTCCAACAAACACCTCGACTACATAGATAAGAGCGGGGTCCAAGACAAAGTAACCGGGCTCACCCTCATAGTCAAAATAGAACATAAAGAAGAATGTCTCAATACATTATAAGAGAAACATAGATAAACATCCTAAGAATGGAGGACTCACCAACTCGCTTGAGTAGTACCGAATTAGCCACGTGGAGGAGGAGGATGATCAACTTGGGCACCGGTTCCTACATGGTGATATCATATAGGCAAGAGTATGCATTAGTACGTTTGAATGTACTAACTATGTGGGATGCAATGCAACAAGACAAAGGCATCATGATCAAAATGCATAACAATAGGCAATAGGCATAATATAATAATATGGCATGTATGATCAATACTTAAGTAAAACATGCTTAGGTAACTCATGCTTATATAGGGTACTATATGTGTAGAAGAGACCAAACTAGATTTCCAAAGGTATAAACCTCTTGGTAGGTGATGATGATCTCACCCATCACCTTGGTGTGTGAGGTACAAACACCTCAACTAGGTTAGTGGCAATCTCAGCTACCACCCTGGTGTGTGAGGTACAAAACTCTCAACTAGGTTAATGGATATCTCACCTACCACATGGTGTGTGAGGTACAAACCCCTCGCTATGTTAGTGGCAATTTCACCTACCACTCTAGTATTTGAGATACCAACCCCTCAACTAGGTTACCCGGATTGGGCATGGTCTAATGCAACACTTTATATAGAATATATCATATACAGAAGCTCTTTTCATCATCATATAGTCATTCATATCATATCTCATGCTTTGGACCTTCAATTCATCAAGAAATCACATTCGGAGATTTTATCAAACACTTAGAGGGTGTGTAGTGATAGTGTCAAAACATGAAATTCAAGAGTGAAATCAGGCTAGTAAATTCAATGTAAAAGCTTCAATAGATACTTGGTAATAACCTCAATCAATAAACATCAAAACCTTTCACCAATCCTTTCAATAGATACTAGATTTATAGCTCAAAATAGGGTGAAACAGTCACAATTTCATATGCTCAAACATAGTGTGCAGTAATTTTCATAATAAACAAGACCCATGAATAAATCACCTTTAAATCTGCAATTTTTAAGGAAAGGAAGCTTGGGCATCATGGGTGAAAGGAACCCATAAAAGGATCCCACATACCTTAGCTTGGAGATGAACCTGGTGAAATTTGGATATGGAGACTTGAAGCTTGAAAAAGTACTTGAAGGAAACCCTTAGATCCGGAAGAGGTTTTGAGACTTGAATTTAGGAGTGAAAATAAAGCTAAGTGCTTGAGTGAGTATTGGGGAATATTTAGGATGATATAAGGATGAAATATAGCTAAGTATAGGTATTTTCACATTTGGGAACACTTAGGCCCAAGACCCAAAAGTCTTGGACCGAGATGGAAAAATTGAACGAAAAATACATAGGAGCATGCCCTTGGCGCGTTGCGCGAGGGGTGCGGATCGTCTCTAGAAATCGCATTTTTGTGATTTTTAAATTTTACTACGATTGCTCTTAAATCGGGGCTATACTCTTTCCCCCTAATTTTGACCCTCTAAACAAAAATATGAAGTCAGATTTTCGATATCACGCACGAATTTTGAGATATATGGAAATTATGATTTTGAGCACTTTCGAGGCACATTTTCGGGCAGTTTTTGAGTCGTTTCAGCCTATGAGTCAAGTGACTTTATGATGATGAAAGTAATGTATGAATGTGTTGATTTCATGGAAAGTAGTTATAGTGTCGCAAGTGACCATCATAGATGAGGGATATGTACCTCATCCACCTTGTCGGGTGGTGGCAATCTCATACTACTATAGATGAGGGGTATATACCTCGTCCACCTTATCGGGTGGTGGCAATCCTTTTCTACCATAGATGAGGGGTATATACCTCATCCACCTTGTCGAGTGGTGGAAATCCCATACTACCAAAGATGAGGGATAGATACCTCATCCACCTTCCAAGGGGGTGGCATGCCTTGGATTCCAATACTAAGTTGCTTGGTCTATGATGATGGTCTCTTCCTACACATGTAATATGTCCTATATAAGCATATTTTACTTCTAGCATCATTCATGCATGCCATGTTGCTAATATATTATCTCTTACTTATGATTATGTATTTTGATTATGTTGTCTATCTCTTGTTACATTGCATCTTACATACTTAGTACATTCAAAAGTACTAACGCATACTATATGCCTACATGATGTTTCCATGTGGGAACCGGAGCTCCTCACAAGCCTTCTCATCCTCCCCGTGGCTTGTACTATCTTCTCAAAGAAAGATTAGTGAGTCCCTAACTCCGAGGACGATATCTCTTGTTCTTATGCTATGTAAAGACTTTCATTATCTTTTTGTATGCTTTTGACTTTGATGGTGAGCTCAAAAAGTTGTCTTGGCCCCCGCTCAATTCTAAACGTAGAGGTGTTGTTGGACAAGCTATGTAATGATGCTATGAGCTTCACTCTCTTTCACTCTTTTGATGTTTTATGATATGAAAGACTTCTTTTATCCCCTTATCCTTGTTTTATGCTCTTGTTGTTATTAAATTGCTTCCGCGACCAAGGATGTGTAATGATATCTTAAAAGGCTTGTTTGGGGTCCCTTCAGGTTCACCATTCGTCATGTCACGTCTAGGCCCTAGGCTTGGGTCCTAGACAGAAATGATGGAAGTGAAATGACCCCAAAAAGTGCCCGAAAATGTGCCTCGAAAGTACTCGGAAACCTAATTTCCATATATCTCAAAATCCGTGTGAAATATCAAAAATCCGACATCATATTCTTATTTGGGGCAAAATTGAGTAGGAAATAGGTGTAACACAAACTTTAAAGAGAACGAATCATAATATCAATTTTCAAAGTAGCAATTTCTATTGAGGTATGCCTATTGTTGGCGTGATAAGCCAATGCTTTATTTTGGTGCCAGCTTTCAAGTTTGGTCTAAGACTTGTGGATCTTGAGCTAAGCCTTCCCATGCATAAAAATACCTATGTGTAGCCTTATTTCACCCTCATCTCATCTAAGACATTCCTAAATACCTTCTCAAACACTTAGACAATACCTCATCTCCAAATTCCAAGTCTCAAAACTCATCCGGATCTTAAGGTTCTCATTCAAGCTTCAAGTATCCATCTCCTATCTTCTTCAAGGATTCTCCAAAGTTAAGGTATGTGAGTTTCTTTCATGGGTTCCTTTTACCCATGATACCAAAGCTCTCTTTTGCCTAAAATTGCATGATCTAAAGTTGATATACTCATGGGTCTTATCTATTATGAATTTCACTGCACACTATGTTGGGGTTTCATGAAACTATGGTTGTCTTAGCATATGTTGAGCTATGAATGTAAGATCTGTTGTGCGATTTGATAAGGGCTTTGATGTATATTTCTTAAGGGTGTTAACAAATATCTATTGATGGTTTTGAATTGAATTTTCTAGCATGATTTCACTCTTAAATTGCATGATTTTACACTAGCGCTACACACCCACCAAGTGTTTGATTAAATGTCTGGATTAGGCCTTGAGTTATTGATGGTCTATTGCATGGTTTATGAGTCAAGTGGCTTATGGTTATGAAAGAAATCTATATTTGTGTGTTTACACCATGTAAATCACCTATAGTATTGCAAGTAAAGTGTGGGGCTCTCATGTTCGTTGTGTTCTTAGGAATGGTTGATGAGTTATGGAGTCCATATGCTAAGGTTTATGCTCTTGTGAATTGTGAAGCCTACTAGAAGGGGTTATGAACTATGTTATATGCTTTACCCTCTAGTACAAGGCCAATTTCTACATGTAGGGGTTAGGAACTATGTGGTACACCTCACCCCCATATGTAATGTAAGGTTATGTATTATCTCATACACACATGTAAGGGTTATGACCTATGCTACCTTCTACCCTCATGTGCTATTCATTATCTCATGTACTACCCATTACCTACTAGAAGGGGTTATGACTCATGCTATATCCCTCACCATCTAGTATAAGGTATTTGGATGATCTAAGCATGTCACCTTATTGGGATTAAACAAGCTATGTAAGTATGATTATTTTCCAAACATGTTTTACTCCAAGCATTGTACATACATGCCATGTTGCTAATATACTATTACTTGCTATGATGATGTATTTTGCCTATGTTTCCTATGTCTTGTTGCATTACATCCTACATACTTAGTACATTAAAACGTACTAACGCATACTCTATGCCTATATGATGTTACCATTTAGGAACCAGAGCCCCATTTGGTCATCCTCCTCCGCGTGGCTAGTACAATCTCTCACTATAGCTAGTTGGTGAGTCCTCCATTCTGGGGAAAATGTTTATACTCTTATGTTATGTATTACGACTCTCTTTCTTTATTGTATCTTTTGACTATGAGGGTGAGCCCGGTTGCTTGTCTTAGCTCCCGCTAAGTTCTATGGATATAGGTATTGTTGAACATGTTATGTATAATGTTATGAGTTTAACTCTCTCTTGACTCTTGAGGTTTATGATATGAAAGACGTCCCTTAGTCCCATTTATCCCCATTTACTATCTCTTGATGTCATTATATTGTTGTCGTGACCAGGGATGTGTAATGATGTGCTAAGAGGCTTGCTTGGGGTCCTTTCAGGTTCCCCATACACCTTGTCACGTCTAGGCCCTAGGCTTGGGTCATGACAAACTTGGTATCATAGCAGTAGGTTGTTAGATCCTCGAAGTCCAACACACTGCGTCAATTAAACTCTTATTCATGGTTGTATTGTGCACCACAACAATGAGTAGGAGGCTATGAGACATTTTAGGGACTGTTTCCCTTCTTTATGTTCTAAGTTGTGCTATAGAGTTGAAGTAAGTTTTCCCCACTAGCAATTGTTCTTTTCCATGCTAGTTGATCATGCCTAACACAAAGGGAAGAAGAGCCCGCGCTCCCGAGGAACAATCAGCCCGTGGTGTGCTCCGAGATGCCCTCACCTTGCTAGTTCAAGCTATGGCCCATCATGTTAATCAAGGGGCCCAAGCTCCTCATGCTCCTACCCCGGGATCTAGAGTGAGAGACTTCATAAGGATGAACCAACAGGAGTTCTATGGGTCAAAGGTGGATGAGGACCCATAAGAGTTTATTGATGCGATTTATAAGGTTTTGTCCACCATGGGTGTTAGATCGGAGGACAAGGCGGAGTTGGCAGCTTACCAATTCAAGGGGGTAGCATAAATATGGTTTACTCAATAGAACGAAGGGAAGGAAAACAATAATATGGTGTTATGGGAGGAGTTTAAGGCGGCTTTTCTTAATCGGTTCTTCCTACTTGAGCTTAGGGAGGCCAAGATGATAGTGTTTATGAATTTGAAGCTATGGTCAATGAGTGTGAGGGAGTATTCCCTTAAGTTCAACCAACTTCTAAGTATGCTCCTCACTTGGTTACCGACCCAAGGGCTAGAATGAACAAGTTCGTGATGGGTGTCTCCGATTTGGTGAGTGAAGAATGTCGCTCCGCTATGTTGATTAATGATATGGATTTATCCTTCCTCATGAACTATGCTGAACAACTTGAGGGGGAGAAGCTCAGGAAGAAGAGGACTGAAGAGTCTAAGAGGTCTCGGTTTTAGGATGATCAATTCCAACAAGGTATCGAGTTTCAAAGCCAAGAGTCTTCTAGGGCTCCAAACAAGAGGCTTGCTATGGAAAGAATGGATAAACCAAGGTTTCAAGATGGCAATGTTGGGATGAGTTTTCCAAAATGCCCAAAATGTGAAAAGCATCATCATGGAAAATGCTTAAAGAATTCAAGTGTGTGTTATAGATTTGGGAGAGTAGGCCACAAGCTTATTGATTGCCCTTACATCCAGAACAAGGGCAAGAAGGGTCGTCCTCAAGGTCAAGGTGGTCATGTGAATCAAGAGGCCCAAGGTGGTTATATTGATCAAGGAGGTTCTCCAAGACACGATCGGTTCTATGCTCTTCAAAGGAGGCAAGGGGTGGATGAGGCACCCGATATTGCTACCGGTATGTTGAAGTCTCCTTTGACCTTAATGTGCATGCATGGGAGGCTTTGGGTATCTCTGTTCCCTTTAATATTACTCTTGTTGCTAGTGGGTTTCATATGTGTTCCAAATTGTTATGTGAACTTTTTGGTGTCTATCCCATTAGTGAGTCTATTGTTGCTAGAAAGGTGTATGGAAATTGTTTTGTGGTCATATCGCATTTAGGTCTTGACTTATGGTCTTGTTGGATTAGTTGTGTTCGATTTTGATGTTATTCTTGGAATGGATGGGTTATATGCATATTTTGTCTCCACTGGTTGTAAAACTCGTAGGGTCACATTCCAATTCCCTATTGAACCCGTCTTTAAGCGGTAGTGAAAGGGTAAGTCCATTTCTTATCTTAAGGTACAATTGGCCTCTAACGATTGCCTTTATCATCTTATAAGAGTTGGGGGTGTTGAACAAAAGTTATCTCTATTGAGTCGATTTTGGTGGTCAATAATTCCTTGATCTCCTTTATGATACTTTGAATTTGGGGTGGTTCTTTTGGTTTGACTTATGCACCAGTTATGTCTATGGGTCTCATGACTAGGGTTTTTAATCCCTACCTTGTTATGTTGTGGTGCTTCTTGGTAATGATGTGTCAGGTAATTTCCGGAAGTTTGGAAGAGCTTGTGAATCATTTGAGGGTGATGTTGTGAATTTCGAAAGAGGTGAAGTTGGGTGAAGTGAGAAGGGTGGTCTAGTGGATTTGATGCTTCTGAATCTTCTTTGGTTGAAGAGGTCTAGCTAAGCAAGGCCTTCATCCCCGTCTTGATAGAGTTGGAGGTCTTCATGCGGGATGGTAAGGTGGAGGTTTTCCCCCAAAGGGGAGATGGTATCTTTAGATACTAAAGTAGGCTAAAGGTGTTGGTGTTGGTGTTGATGGTTTGGTTCACTTGGACGTCCTAACCATGAAGGGTGTGGTCTGGATGGCAAGGAAGGAAATTGAGCTTATGGTTTGTGGGTTCTTATCGAGTGCTGAAGAAGCTTGGTAAGGTTGCACGTGAATGGGAATTTGCCTAGGTATGGGTACGGTTTGTCCAGTTTTTCATGCTTCTAGGTTGAAGGAGATGTGTTGGTGACTCTAATACTATAGAACTCTTTGAGGTTATTGTTGTTATGGAGGATAAGTTGTCTTAGGAGAAGGTCTCAATGGGAATATTGGATATATGGGTGGAAAAGTTGATTAATAAGGGTGTAGTGTTCGTCAAGTTCATTTTGAAGAGTCTCAAGTCAATAGCGTCTCTCGGGGAGCCAGAGCGAGCATGAAAGGCAATATTTGTACCTATTTTATTATATTCAATATTATGGTAACACGTCAAGCCCTTTTTATTATTTCAAGTCTTATGTTTCAACCCTTATGTCATTGCTTGCATTGATGTTTATGTTGACAAGTTCATGATGATTTTGAAACTATGTTGAGATTTTAAAAGTGGTGCTTAAGTGCATTGTTGCATTCTTATTGGGGCTGATTTCTTCATGACTACCCTTCTCTGGTGTGTTTCTTTGACATTTGGTGACAGATGTTCCTAAGGGGGAGATATTGAAACTACCCCAAGGAATGCCCAAAAAAGTGCTTCAAAAGTACGTGGAATTGTAATTTCCATATATCTCAAAATCCATATAAGATATTGAAAATATGACTTCATATTTTTTTTCAAGGGGCAAAATTGAGTGGGAAATGGGTCTAACCCCGATTTTAGAGCGAACGAATCACAATTTTAATTTTAAAAGTGAACAATTTCCATTGAAGTATGCGTGTTGCTGATGCGACATGCCAGTGAATTATTTTGGTGCCAATTTTCAAGTTCAGTCCAAGACTTTTGGGTCTTGGACCAAAGCTTTCTCATGCATGAAAATACCTATACTTAGCCTTATTTCACCCTCATATCTTCCAAGACATTCCCAAATACTCTCTCAATGACTTACACAATACTTCGTCGCCAAATTCCAAGTCTCAAAACTCATCGGATCTTAAGGTTCTCATTCAAGCTTTAAGTATCCATCTCCAATCTTCTTCAAGGATTCTCCAAAGTCAAGGTATGTGGGTTTCTTTCATGGGTTCCTTTTACCCATGATACCCAAGTTCTCTTTTGCCTAAAATTGCATGATTTAAAATTGATTTACTCATGGGTCTTATCTATTATGAATTTCACTGCACACTATATTGGGGTTTGAATTATGGTTGTCTTATCATGTATTGAGCTATGAATCTAAGATCTATCGTACGATTTGATGAAGGGCTTTGATGTATATTGCTTGACGGTGTTACCAAGTATCTATTGATAGTTTTGCATTGAATTTTCTAGCATGATTTCACTCTTGAATTGCATAATTTTACACTAGCACTGTACACCTGCCAACTGTTTGATAACATGTTCGGATTAGGGTCCTTGAGTTATTAATGGTCTAATGCATGATTTATGAGTCAAGTGGCTTATGGTGATGAAAGGAATGTATATATGTGTGTCTAAATCATGTAAAGCACCTATGGTATTGCAAGTGAAGTGTTGTGCTATCATGTTCGTTTTGTGTTCTTGGGAATGGTTGATGAGTTATGGAGTCCTTATGCTAAAACTTATGCTCTTGTGAAATGTGAAGCCTACTAGATGGGGTTATGAACTATGTTATATGTTTTACCCTCTAGTACAAGGCCCATTTCTACATGTAGGGGCTATGAACTATGTTGTACACCTTACCCTCATGTACAAATCAATGCTACTCACTTACTCATATCTACATGAAAGGGTTATGAACTGTGTTGTATTCTTTACCCTCATTTATGATTTGAGGTTATGTAATGTGATCATATGAGGGGGTTATGAACTATGTGGTACACAATGTAAGATTATCTATAATCTCATCCACACATGTTATGACCTATGCTACCTTCAACCCTCATGTGCTATTCATTATCTCATGTACTATCCATTACCTACTAGAAGGCGTTATGACTCATGCTATATCCCTCACCCTCTAGTACAAGGTATTTGGGTGATCTAAGCATGTCACCTTATTGGGATTAGTCAAGCTATGTAAGTATGATTATTTTACAAACATGTTTTACTCCAAGCATTGTTCATGTATGCCATACTGTCAATATATTATCTCTTGCTATGATTATGCATTTTTCCTGTTTTTCCTATCTCTTGTTGCATTGCATCCAACATACTTAGTACGTTAAAACGTACTAATGAATACTCTATGCTTACATGATGTTACCATGTAGGAACTTAGAGCCCCATTTAATCATCTTCCTCCGCGTGGCTAGTACGATCTCTCACTCAAGTTAGTTGATGAGTCCTCCATTCCAGGAACAATGTTTATGCTCTTATGTTATACATTAAGACTCTCTTTCTTTATTGTACATTTTGACTATGAGGATGAGCCAAGTTGCTTATCTTGGCCCCCGCTAAGTTCTATGAATAGAGGTGACATGTTATGTATAATTCTATGAGTCTAAGTCTATCTTGACTCTTGAGGTTTATGATATGAAAGACGTCCCTTAGTCTCGTTTATCGTTTTTTACTATCTATTGATGTCATTTTATTGCTTCCGCGACCAAGGATGTGTAATGATGTGCTAAGAAACTTGCTTAGGGTCTCTTTGGGTTCCCTATGTGTTGTGTCACTTCTCGGCCCTAGGCTTGGGTCGTAACAGGAAGATACTCAAAAAATCATGATATGGCTTTCAAAGTTCAAACATTTAGCCAAGGTTATGGTAGATTTCGTCGAGCTATTGTCAAACATTATAATTGCTTGAGGTAGGAACTCCCATAAAGGTAAGGAAGTCTAATAACCCTGTTAAATTTGTTCTACAAACAATCACACTGAGTGTTTCTATTGATGGAAATTTATTTTCTCAAGCATTTGATGATCTTCCTTAAGTCCTACCAATAGTAAACTTCGAGGACACGAAGGATAAGGACAACATTATATGATAAATTCTACAGGTAACTGGTCCAACCTTCAGCTTTATTATGGTCCTTATAATATTATTGTTGGTAATGGTACAAAACTAAACATAACACATACCGAAAATGAAGTGTTTGTAAAGTTTCAAAAAAAGGTAGAAAACTATTTTTCAAAGAGGATTAAAGTTTTTCAATGTGATGGAAGGGGTGAATTTTCTAAAGCTATATTTCATGCCCAAATACTCTTGGACAAATTGGAGTTTCATAATAAAAACATAAGCACATTGTTGAGCGTGGATGAACACTATTAGGTCATTTAAGTTGCCTCTTATTTGTGGGTCGACTCATTCTTGACTGCTAAATTTCTTATAAATAGTGTTAGACCCCGTGATTAGCTAAATGGAGGTAAATTGTCCAATTGGAAAAAAAAAACTTGTTGCGAACGTTGTGTAATTTAAACTCAATAAATTTATGGGGCGTGATTATAGAGTCAAGTGATTTTTTTTTGGCATGCACAATTGAGGTGGAGTCGGAAGTCCTTAATTGGATTAAAATAGAAAAGTTTGGGACCAAATTGGTCAATAGGCTAAATGGAGCCCTTATGA
>JAPFFP010064695.1:0-25880 GCA_026153255.1 Solanum medicagineum | reverse complement strand
CATATTATGCTTTTATTTATTGTAGAATCCGTAGCGTTAAATTCCAATTCCCTAATGAGCCCATCCTTCAGTGGGAAAGACATGATATGGTGGTCATGGGTAGATTCATTTCTTTTCTTAAAGCCTAAAAGTTTATTTCTAAGGGTTGTCTCTATCACCTTTTGAGGGTTAGGTATATTGAGTCCAAAGTCCTTCCTATCGAGTAGGTTCCGGTGGCTTATGAGTTTCTAGATGTCTTTTCTATTGAACTTCCCTATGTTCATCCCGAAAGAGAAATAGATTTTGGTATAGATCTCCTTCCCTATACTCAAACTATTTTTATTTCCCCTTATCGTATGGCCACGATGGATTTGAAGGAGTTGAAGGAGCAATTGAGGTACTTGTTGGAGAAGGGTTTTATATGGCCTAGTAAGTCACCTTGGGGTGCACCAATGTTTTTTGTGAAGAAAAAGGATGGTTCCCTTAGAATGTGCATTGATTACTGGCAACTTAATAGAGTCACCATAAAGAAAAAGTACCCTCTACCAAGGATTGATGACCTTTTTGATCAACTTCAAGGGGCTAGTCACTTTTCTAAGATTGATCTTTGGTCCGAGTATCACCAAGTCAATGTGACAGAGTGTATTATTCCCATAAAGGCTTTTCGGACTAGGTATGGGCATTTGTTTTTGTGGTTACGTCCTTTGGGTTTACTAATACACCATCTATATTTATGGATCTCATGAATAGGGTCGTTAAACCCTACCTTTACTTGTTTGTAGTGGTTTTTATTGATGATATCTTGATTTATTTCCATAGTGAGGAGGACCATTTGGATCACTTGAGAGTGGTGTTGCAAATCTTGAGGGAGGAGAAATTGTATTCTAAATATGAACAATGTTCGTTTTGGTTGAAAGAGGTTGCATTTTTGCGACATATGGTGTTGGGTGATGGTATTAAGATGGATCCTAGGAAAACAGAGGTCATTAGAAATTGGCCTAGACCTTTGACTCTATCGAACATTAAAAGCTTCTTGTGTTTGGTGGGTTATTATCGGAGGTTTATAAATGGTTTCTCTTCTATTGCTGCTCCCATGACTAAATTGACACAAAAGAAGGCAAACTTTGTGTAGACTGATGAGTGTGAAAAGAGTTTCCAAACTTTGAAAGATAAGATTGTCTTCGCTCAATCTTGTATCTGCTGGATGGGTTGGAACGATTTGTTGTATATTATGATTCCTCAAGAATTGGTTTGGTGTCTATTTGGATGCAATGTGGTAAGGTGATAGCATATGCTTCTAGACAACTTAAGGTGCATGAGAAGAATTGTCCCACCCATGATCTTTAATTGGTAGCCGTAGTATTTGCTTTGGAAATTTTGCATCACTACTTGTATGGGGTTCATGTTTTTGTGTTTACCGACCACAAGAGTCTCAAATATGTGTACACCCAAAATGATCTTAACTTGAGACAAAGAAGATTGTTAGAGCTTCTGAAAGATTATGATTTGAGTGGGCATTATCACCCTAGCAAAGCTAATGTTATGGTTGATGCTTTAAGTAGGGTGTATATGGAGAGTCTAGCTCATGTTGATGATAGTTGCAAAGAGGTGGCTAGAGAGATTCACCGGTAGGCTAGATTGGGGGTTAGGTTGGATGAAGTTGACAATGGTGGTGTAGTGGTTGTTGATGGTTCTAAATCTTCTTTGATTGAGAAGGTAAAGGAAAAACAAGATCTTGACCCCACCTTGGATGATTTGAAGGCCTTGGTGAGAGAGGTAAAGTGGATGTTTTCTCCCAAGAGGGAGATGGTTCCCTTAGGTACCAAGGTAAATTGTATATGCCAAATATGGATGATTTGAAAAAATTAATCTTGAAGGAGGCACATAATTCATCCTATTCCATTCACCCCAGTTCTACAAAGATGTATAGGGATTTGATGGAAGTGTATTGGTGGGGTGGTATAAAGAGAGACATTGCCAAGTCCATATCCGGATGTCATAATTACCTACAAGTGAAGGTCGAACATCAAAGGTCGGGTGGCCTAGCCAAAGATATAGAGATTCCTACTTGGAAGTGCAAGGAGATCAACATGGATTTTGTGGTTGGGTTGCCTAAGACTAGAAAACATTTTGACTCTATTTGGGTTGGTGTGGATAGAATGAAAAAGTTGGCTGAGTTCTTATCTGTCAAGACTACCTTTGATGCCGAAGATTATGCCAAGTCGTACATACATGAGTTGCTTAGATTTCATGGGGTGCCTTTGTCTATCATTTCGGATCGTGGTGCTCAATTCAGTTCTCACTTTTGGAGGTCCTTCAAAAGAGGTCTTGGTACCAAGGTTAAGCTCAGCACAACCTTTCATCCTCAAACGGATGGTCAAGCTGAGAGAACTATCCAAACTCTTCAGGATATGCTTAGAGATTGTGTTTTTGAGTTTAAGGGTAGTTGGGATGAACATGTTCCACTCATTGTGTTTGCTTACAGCAATGGCTACCACTGAAGTATTGGTATGGCTCCTTTTGAAGCTGTTTATGGCAGGCATTGTAGATTCCTGGTTAGTGGTTTGAAGTGGGGGAAATGGCTTTCCTAGGTCCGAATTTGGTCATGGAAGTCTTGGAGAAGGTGAGGCTGATTAGGGAGAGATTGAAAACATCCCACGTAGACAAAATTCCTATTACGATGTGAGGAGAAGAAATCTTGAGTTTAAGGTTGGTGATTGGGTTTATTTAAAGGTCTCACCCATGAAAGGTGTGGTCAGTTTGACAAAAATGGGAAGTTAAGCACAAGGTTTGTGGGTCCTTATAAAGTTTTTAGGAGAGTAGGTAAGGTTGCATATGAGTTAGAGTTGCCTATGGAAATGGACATGGTGTATCTGGTCTTCCATGTGTCCATGTTGAAAAAGTATGTGGCTGACCCAAGTGCTATAGTGCCAGTGGATGTTGTGGGTGTAGTAGAGGATAATTTAACTTATGAGGAGGTCCTAGTGGAGATTTTGGATAGACAAGTTGACAGGTTGTGAAATGAAGATGTAGCTTCCGTCAAGGTCCTTTGGAGGAACCAACAAGTTGAAAGTGTCACACATGAAGCCGAGGCAGACATGGAAAAGCGATACCCCTATCTCTTCCACTCTAATCAAGCTGAAGGTACTAATTTAAGTCCCTTATATGATTTCAAGACTTAAGTTTCAACCCTTAGGTCATTCTACATACACTCATGTTTATGTTGACAAGTTTATGGTGATTTTTCACATTCATGTTGAGATTCTATAAATTATGTTTAAATGCATTTGTTACATTAATGTCAGCCTGAAATCTTTATGATTACTTCTCTTATATACGTTTCTTTGACATTCGGGGATGAATGTTCCCAAGGGGGAGATATTGAAACACCCCATAAATGCCCCAAAATGTGCTTTGCAAATGCCCATAATTGTAATTTCTATATATCTCAAAATCCGTGTCTGATATCGAAAATCCGACTTCATATTCTTGATTAGGGGAAAATATTGAGTGGAAAATGGGCTTTAACCCAATTTTTGAAGACCCATAGTGAAAAATGATTTTCATAAAGTCTTTGGAGACAGAGAGGGTAGGCAATGGCTCCGCGACGCGGAGTAGTGTGATCATGTTCTTATTTTCTGTTTCAGCCTAAGGGCATTGGTGAAATGGCCCCATGCCTACTTATGCGTGAAAACACTTATACTTAGCTATTTTTCAACTCTATATCACTCAAAATCCCTCTCTAAAACCTCTCAACCATTTTATCAAAAAACAATTCCCATCCAAATTCAAGTATCTCAAACTTAATTTTGGATCTTTAAAACTCCATTAAAGCTTCAAGTCTACATCACAGAATCCCAAAATTTAGGTACGTGGATTTCATCCATTGGGTCCTTTCACCCATGGAGTCCAACCTTGATATTTTACGAAAAATTATATGACTTCAAGTTGTATTACTTATGGATATCCATTATTATGAAATATGTGCATGAAATATATTGGTGTTTTGTCAAATATTGATGATTATGCATGAATATCTATTTTGAGCTTATACTACAAATAAATCTTTTTCTATTGAGACTATACATGAATCAAGCTATGAAATTAATCTATGAACTATTGTGAAGTTTTGATATGATTTACAAGTTACCCATGATGGGGTTTTACCATGACATTGTTGTGATAATTTCCATGAGTTTAAGATGCATTGATTTCACTATTACATGATCTATACTCTTACATTTTGCATTATTTGAACATGTACTAGTATGTGCCTACCAAGTATTCAATGAAATGTCAAGTCAAGAATTCTGAAGTTATTTACATGTTGTACAAGTTAAGTGACTTCATAATGAATATGGGCTATCAAGTATGTCATGAATTGATGAAACTATCTATGATTATGCAAGTATAAAGTTAATCCCTATTTTCAAAATTTATGCAGGTATAAAGTTAAGCCCTATTTTCAAAATTTATCTCTTATGAGCCATTCATGTTAAATCAAGGGTTCATGTATGATGATGATCTATTCTCATGTTTCAAGTTAGGTTCACCATTAGAGGTCACGTATGTTTAAGAGCTACTCAGATCATGATTCTATGTTTATGATAAGCTATTAAAGTATGATTATTTAAAGGATTCTGTGGGATTAGACTTAGCACCTATGGATTGGATGTCGGCGTGGACTATATTCTAAGGTCCATACTCATTTCCTCACACTATGTGTGAACATTGGACCCGTGCTATATAATGGATCCATTTAGAGCACTTTATCATGAAATCTACTCCGAAATAGGACAGGTTCCCGTAAGGGGGTTACTTCTCCGAAATGGGACAGGCTCCCATAAGGTGATGTACGGTATAGCTTGGCAAGTAGACCACCTCTTTACCGATGAGGGGAATAATCGAGTTACTTTTGTTTATTAGGGTCTCTTCCCACATATGTATCATGTTCTACGCAAGTTGAATAATTTATAAACATATTTTACTTCAAGCATTGATCATGCATGCCACTTTGAGATTATACTTATCTATTGCCTATTTTTATGCATTTTGACTATATTGGCTAATGTCTTGTTGCATTGCATCCTTCATACTTGGTACGTTCAAATGTAGTAACACATACTTTATACCTACATTATATCACCATCTGTGGACCGGAGCTCCTCTTGATCATCCTCCACATGGCTAGTGAGATTATTTGAAGATAAGCTTGTTTAGTTTTCAAATCGAGGACACTATCTACTTTCTCTTGCTATCTCTAATACATCTTTACGTTGAACATTTTCATTATGAGCGTGAGCCCAGAAAGTGTCTTGGCCCCCGCTACATTCTAAGTTTAGAGGTGTTGTTGGAATATTATGATGGATTTATGCTATAAGCTTGACTCTTTATGCTTTTATGATGTCAAAGAATTCCCTTAGTCCCATTTCCCTTATCTATATCTCTTTTTATTGTTATTTTGCTTCCGCAAGCAAGGATGTGTGAATGATATACTAAGAGGCTTGTTTGGGGTCCTTCGGGTTCCCTTTTCGCCATGTCACGTCTAGGCCCTAGGCTTGGGTCGTGACAAGGACATTCAGAATGATCTCAAACTTACCAGCCACATATGGAGTTACAAACGATAAAGTGGCAGCTGGGTCAAGTAAGTCATACACATCTTAGTAAAAGACTCAAAGCATACCCATGACAACATCTGGTGCAACTTCCTGATCCTATCGATTTTCCATTGCATACATATAATTTGTATCACCGCACATGGTAATTGTGGCACCTCTTAGTGGTGCTATTGCAGACGGACCTTTATTACCTCCATCAGCCCGCCTCTTCATTGGGCACACATTCTTGAAGTGACTAATCTATCCGCACTTATAGAAGGCATTTATGCCCTCATGACACTCACCTCGATGGACTTTACTATACTTGCATCATGGCAGTTTCCCCCTTGAACCTTCAGTCATACTAGCTTAGGGTTGAGAACTCTGATCTTTTAAATTTTGATAGCCCTGAGACTTTTGATCATACCTATTACTTGGAGCTAGCGCACTTGCTAAGGATGATTCACAATTCGAAGACCTCTTTGAAAAATAGGACTGTCCCCTTTATTACTTATGCTGGCCACGCTCAATCCCTAGTGACTTATCCTTTTTTCGCAAGAACTACTCCCTATCCCTCGTCTTTTCCTCCTCAAGCTATTGTATATAGACCATAATCCTAGAGATGCCCATGTCTAGAATCAGCAATGTCATTTTGCACTCCTTTTTCACATGCTTGCCCAAGCTTGGCATGAACTTTGTCATCTTAGACCTCACATTGGGGATCATCTCTAAAGCATACCAGTATAGTTGTATGAATTTGAGGCTACATTCTTTGATAGTCATCCCTTCCTACTTCAATTTGACAAACTCCTCCACCGTTGCTTCCATCAACTCTGGTGGAAAGAAGTTGTCAAGGAAGGCACCCTCAAAGTCATCCCAAATAGCAAGCTCATCATACTCACCTGGGTTTTCTTCCCATTGATTGTACAAGACATTGGTCGTATCCTTGAGTTAATGGAAAGCAAGTTCAACTCCCACTGTCTAAGTCGCATGCATAGCTTTCAAAACATTCCACATCACATCAATAAAGTGCTAAAGGTCTTCCTCAACCTTTAATCCAGTAAAAACTAGTGGATTCATCCTCAGAAAATCCCTCAATCTGGTGGCAATTGTTGGCTCTTGAGAATTACAACTAGGATTATGTGAACTCTGGTTCTCACTGTGTAGCTAGCAGTTGGGTAAGCATAGTTATAGCTCCTCTGAGATCAACCTCTGTGGTAGGAGCAGGCGAAGTAGTAGGTGGCTGAGGAGTCCCAGCGGCTCTAGCAAGTCTACTGATGTCGTCCAAGTTACACCTCTTTTTGGAGTATAAAGCAGTCATTGTTAAGAAATAAAACCTAACCAAGGATACGGTCAAACCCAAGTGAATACGTAAGACTCAAGAGAATTCAATTGATGCAATTTGAGTGATTATTCGACTTCAGAAAAAAAAGGGGTTTTGCAATAATCTATATAAAGATAAATCTAACAAACACAAGAGTTAAATCAATATGGAGAGAAACTAGGGCATAATGTTCTGCATGATTCTGTAACTTAGTATCACCGGATATCCTAATTCTTTTCTAGTGTGTACCATGCAGGACAGTAAGTTAAGTTCATCAAACACTTTGGTCCAAGTAAGAGGCGAATTTGACTATGTGAGTTGGGCCATCTCGGTAGTGATCATTACTAACCTTACCTATTAGTCCAATACAACCTTCCCTTGGCCCAGTTCAGTTGACTAGACGAGAACACATCAATCAAATCCTATTAATTAATCTCTTTTCCTATTCATTACTGCCTTGGTCTAGTCACTTACAATAGGCATGTCCTAATGTTGGCCACCACTAGAAAACATCCAAAATGAAGAGAGTTAATTAATACATGCATGTACACTTTCCAAGAATTATGAATTATCTGATTTTAATTTGATAGTCTTCATGGTTCCCACAACCCTAGTTGTGGATTAAGCTACTTATAATTTATGTAGACACAAGACTTATGAATTTGAATAACATAATAGGGCACTTACACAATTAAATTAAGAACAAGTAAATCCAACTTCAAAGAGAATCACAAGATTAAAGATCAAATCAAACTACAAGTTCTTCTCAAAACTCT
This sequence comes from Solanum medicagineum, assembly GCA_026153255.1. Taxonomy (NCBI): domain Eukaryota; kingdom Viridiplantae; phylum Streptophyta; class Magnoliopsida; order Solanales; family Solanaceae; genus Solanum; species Solanum medicagineum. Next base: position 18,204 of record JAPFFP010064695.1, on the reverse strand, counting down.
CTATGTCCTCTACCTATTTTTCCTCTCTAGTTCTTATTTCTCTATGTACTATGCAAAAAATTTATGTAAAATAACCCAAAACTATTTATAATACTTAAAATATAAGTCCTAAACACAATAGGATAATTGAGTCGGCACGCCTCACGAATAGGTTTAGGGGTCGTACTGCATTCTGCAGCCCGTAATCAATGTCTCCTACAGTGCTGCTGGAAATCTATACTTCAAGTTTACGATACCCCTCTAAATCCCATCAAGTGGTTTACGACTTGTAGGGGGTTTGCGCCTGATGAATCTTCAGAAAGTCTCTCATCTCTAATTCTCAGAGCACGAACCATGTTCTACAACTCGAAAATCATTCCACGACCCATCTGCATATTCATAGAATCAACTTCAGAAAATTAGCCCCTCACTAGAATTGTCCATGAAACCCACTTCACGACTCGTAGAGTGAACTAGGACACATAAAGGGTCTCATACTATATTAAATTCAGCGACTTCTGTACTTTCTTCCCAAAATCAAGGCTAACCCTGTAATCTTGTAAATATAACACAAAATATGCATAAAACTAACTAAAATGGCATTGAGAATGCATACAGTTCCAAGTTTTAAGCATCAGAAGTGATGTGTTTTGACAGCACATTAACACTTTCAACTTAAAATTATTACTTGTCCTTAAGAGACGGACTTAATCATAATAAGTAAGATAGTAACACACAGACCTCAACCCAATGGCATATGTCATATCAATTTTAAACTCTGATTACCCATACCACTTTTTCATAACAGAATCAGATAGACATCTAACAAACCAATATAACCTAGAGCAAGTGACAACAAAACTATGACAAGTGAGGTACAATCAATAATCCACAATCATTAAATAATCTAGTGCTAACACTGCAATGCAAGTGCCCTCCCAGAAAAAAGTCTCATATCTCACTCTCAATGATGTTTTCATGTATAATCTTGGGACATTCCAAAATCACTCACTCTCACAAAAGATGTTCATGCATCATTCCCAATACCATAGGCTTGCCCCTATACTCATGACTAAGACCTTCAACTACTTGCACTAGGATTACTTTAGGACTTTCTAGGCTTGTAACATAGGCTCAAAGAACCTGGGTATGGTATTTTGGGAACATAAAGACTAAAGGCTCTCCTTGACACTATGTTTTCCTGCACTTTTTCCCAGCCAACTCTGTTATTTTCCATCTCATTCTCCCTTGCTCCGATTTCAAGCTTTTCTGGGCGTTTTCTTTTCATTTTTCAGCTTTTTGCCTTGATTTTACACTTCATTTTTCTTTTTAACTCTCAACCAAGGCTTCACTTGTTTTTCTTGCACCAAGTACATGATGTTGTTTCTCCTTTTCTCTATATCACTAACTTTCCCCCTCATTTTTATGTTTCACCCTTACACCAGCCACACTCGATTTAGGTTTTTGGTCGGAGTTGAGGTGCATAATGTCCATATTCAGAAACAGGACCACTTTTGGTAGCCACCCTTAGCTTAAGCTTTTCTCCTCAGTCAAATTGAACAATATTCAAGGACAGACCAGGGCCAATTTTAGAATTTCACAACAAGGGTAGTTTTGTTAGGTGTTTTCCAAGAATAGGTATGTGGTAGGCTCAAAAACATTAGGAAAAAGGGATATACTAAAATTTTGGTTGGTCATTTAAACTAAGTGGGCTTTTAAGAACAATAGCCTAAGATCCTTTCCTAATTTAATTAATTTATAGTCTAACAAAGAGTAACAAAACAAGTTCTTAATTAGCACACAACACTTGAATTTAGCAATTTAAGCTCACAGTTACTGCAACTGACTACATCATCAACAAAACACTTTCAGATCATGTTTTTTATCTCAATCTATCCTTACTCATCAGAACGAGCATTGTCAACACACCTAAACATGTATGGTTGCTATCTAAACTATTAATCAATTTGATGGTTATCATTTTTGAAACAAAAGACAAAAACATGATATATGCCATAGGTTTTAGTACTATATGCTACAAATACTACCTAAAATATCCTAAACATGTTGGTTCAACAAAAAATAAATATAAATGGGGAAAAAGAACACAGGAAAGAAAACCTCAGGAACAAAGATTGGGGTAGTCATTACACCAAGCTACTTAGACTTTACTGATAAGGACCATAACTACCCACACCTTATTGAAAAAGAAGTGCATTGTCCCCAATGCACACAACCAAAGCAAAACAAAGTATAAGGGATGAAAAATCATGCCTGGCACCTATGCTCCTGTATTTACCTTGGCTTTCCCCCCCCCCCCCAAGTAGCTCGTGATTTCTTATCACGACACGACTTGGACAAATTGCTTACTCAGACATCACCAATTGTCTAAAGTTCATTCTTCAAATCATTTGGTCTCTTTATAGACTGTCAGATATTAAAGGCAACCTCTTCATCATTCAATTTGAACCTAAGTTAACTAGCTTCTATATCCGTTAGTGCTCGCCCAGTGGCCAGGAATGATCTTTCCAAGATAGTTAGGACGTCAAAGTTGACTTCGCAATCTAGAAGCACAAATTCTGTGGGGAATATGAACTTCTCAACTTTTACCAGCACATCATATATTATCTACAAATGCTTCTTCACCATTCGATCAGCCATCAGCAACCACATGCTCGTCGGAGTAGGGGCTCCCGATCCTAGCTTGTTGAAAACCGCAAGGGGCATAAGATTAATACTAACACCTAAATCACATAGTGATCTTGCAAACTCCACATCTCCAGTAGTGCAGGGTATGATGAAAGCACCAGGATCTTCTTTCTTTTAGACTAAGGACCTTGTAGAATCGCATTGCAATGGTGAAGCTCTTTGTACTTCTTAGTAATCAAGTCCTTTGTGTACTTTGCATACCTGGCATCTTCTCAAATGCCTTAATGAGAGGGATGTTTATAGAGATTTATTTCAGCATGGAGAGAAAGTGATTGAACTTGCCTTCCTCCTCTCTCTTTTTGATTCTTTGAGGGAAAGAAGGAGGATGCCTAGGAATGGGTTTTAACTTCTATGGTACATCAGCAGCTTCATCACCCCATCGTTGCCACAATCATCTCTTGTATCTGAATCGTTGGCCGCAACTATCTCCACTCTAACATCATCCTCATCAACTGGCATGGGAGGATGGTGCTATTACCACTATGAGTAGTAACCACCATGCATTGCCCTTCATTCTTAGGGTTCTTAGCAGTGTACCTAGCCAGTGTACCCCTTTGACGCTGATTGAGATGAGTCGACACTTGAACAAACTGTTGCTCAAGTTGTTTGATAGCAACATAATGAGACTCAATCTTTTTGTAAATACTGAAAATCTCATATTTCATAAACCTTAGAGTCTTAACCTATGTCTTAGCTTTCTTCAACAATGATCAAATATCTCCTAAATTTGCGAGCTACTTACACTTGTGTCACATTTATGTGGTGGCATATAGGGACCGTTCTGAAGCCATACTTGTGACCCCAATCTAGATCTCTCTCTGGGTACCTGTTTCGGTCATAATGTCCTCCGCAGTTATCCCTGAAAGCTCAATCTCTATTAAAGTTTGGACCTTTGTTCCTTGTCCTCTGCGTTAATAGTCATGATTGCACCCTTGGGGCGTTGGTCTGGAAACCTCCTCCCTCCAACAATAATATAGGTATCTTCCTTATAATAGGGGTCGTCATACATGGGTGCATGTAGAGGCTGATGAACCACTACATTGACTCACTCCTGGTTCTGCTTCATCATCACCTCTATACCTGTGTGAATTTAGGAAAGCTCTTGCATAATTACTTTATTTATCATAGCTTATTCTGAACCAACACTGGCAATGCACAAAATTTTTGTAGATGCTCTGTCCCTCTTCCTCATGCACGATTAGTCTTAATCACTCTCTCCATAATTTCTATAGTTCTTGCGAATGGCTGATCTAACAATATACCCCCTATGATAGTGTCAGCACAGGCCTAACTGTTCTCATCAAGGGCAGTATAGAATATCTCCACCAAGACATCATCAACTAACTTGTGGTCTGGGACACTCCTCATGCATTTGGTGAACCGTTCCCATGTAGTATTGATTGAATCACAAAGATATTGCTCAAAATTATTGATCTAGTCTTTCAACTTGAGCTTCTTCGACCTTAGGAAGTAATTCTCTAAAAAGGCCTTCTACAATTTATCCCAACTGGCGATTGAATTCTGCGAGAGCTTAGATAGCCACAGTGTTGCATTAAGTGTAAGAGACAATGTGAAGACACGAAGTCCCAAAGCATCCATAGATAGATTCTATTTTTTCATCACACTCTTGCAGATAGATGTAATGTTATGTAAATGGTTGTGAGGATCCTCCGATGGTAAGCCCGTAAATAGCCCACGATTCTGCAGAATCTTAAGTAACCCACTCGAAACTACAAACTTTGTGTCAGCTGGTAGTGGTGGCAACACAATACCTCCAGTGACCTCCATAGCCATAGGATTCAGCCTATATTGATTCCACTGATAAGCATTGGCGTTAAAATCAAGTAGTTATGGAGCAATTTCCTCAAGTGGAGGTAGGTTCTCATGGTTAGCATTCTTATTGTCATTCCTATTCACAGCTGCATTAGTCATGATGTTGTCTTTATCTTGCGCCATTCTCCTTAATGTTTTCTGGATCTCTGGGCCAAACAGAGTCAAGGGATTGCTTCGAATTTGTATGTTGGGCATACACTACACTTATACCCTGAAAAGAAACAAAAATAACAAAAATTGTAAGATGTGGGAAATAAGAATTAATACCCAAATCATAATGAATTCACTATGTCTAGTCGTAATCCTCAACAATGGCGCCTAAAAGTCGATGTTGCCCAAGTTACATCTTCTTTTTCAGGATAAAATGGTCGTTGTCAAGAAATAGAACCTACCTAACTAAGGTATTGTGTTAAGTCAATATGGAGAGAAATTAGGGTATTGTGTTCCCCATGATTGCATAACTTAGTATCATCAGATAACCTAATTTTTTTAATGTGTAGCATGCAGAACGTTAAATTAAGTTCACCAAATCCTTTGGTGTAGGCAAGAGGTGAATTTCACTATGTGAGTTGGCCCATCTCCATAGTATGCATTACTAATCCTTACTTGTTAGTCCCAGTACAACCTCTTCTTGGCCCAGTTCGATTGATTAGATGAGAACACATAAATCGAATCCTGTTAATTAATCTTTTTTTATTCATTACTACCTCGGTCTAGTTTGTAACATTAGGAGAGTTCTAAAGTTGGCCACCACTAGCAAACATGAAAAATGCGGAGAGTTGATTAATACATGCATGCACATTTTTCAAGAATTATGAATTATCCGATTTTACTTTGTTCGTTCTTCGTAGTTCCCACAACCCTTGTTGTGGATTTATCTTCTCATGATTTGTGTACATACAAGACTTATGAATTGGAATAACATAATAGAGTACTTACACAATTGAAATGAACAAGCAAATCCATGTTTAAAGAGAATCACAAGATTAAAGATCAAGTCAAAGTACATGTGTTCTAAAACTCTCCAATGTTTTCTCTCCATTTTTCCTCTCTAGTTCGCAAGTTCTCTATGTACTATGAAAACTTTATGAAAAAATAACCTAAAAACTATTTATAATATTTAAAATATAAGTGCTAAACATAATAGGATAACTGGGTCGGCACGCCTCACGAACAAGTTAACTGATCGTACTGCATTCCATGACCCATAATTGGGGTATTCTACAATGCTACTAAAAATCTGGACATCAAGTCTATGATACCTATGTACAACCCATAAAGTTGTTTACAACCTGCAGGGGGTTTTCATCTGATGATTTTTCAGAAAGGCCCTCATCTCAGATCTTCAGGGAACGAACCATGTTCTAGGATTCGTAAAACATTCGATGACCCATCTGTATTTTCGTAGAATGAACTTCAGAAATCAGCCTCTCATTGGAATTGTCCATGATACCAACTTCATAGCCTGTAGAGTGAACTACGGCCCGTAAAGGGTCTCGTACTACATTAAATTCAAGGACTTTTCTAACTTTCATCCCATAATCAAGGCCAACCCTAGAATCTTACAAATATAACACAAAAACATATAAAACCAACAAACATCGATTGAGAACATAGAAAATTCCATGTTTAAAGCATCAAAAGTGATGTTTTGATATAACACATCATCGACCTCTACCCCTTTCTCCATCTAAGTAGAAACTTTTGAAGTGGGATTCTCAGCATTGCTGGCTGAACTATTTCTCTAGGTGATGGTATGCTTTGGAGGCGTGATCTTTAAGCGCATAATGCATGATTTAGAAAAGAGCTTTGTAAAGTTTTTAACTCTATCGCATGATCTAAGAGTACAAGTATAATAATTCCTAATGTCCTATAGCCTTCTGCTTATGAAGTGTAGTGCACAACATACCCATCAACAAGAGTCTACTAGACATGGCTTCATAGACTGCTTAGGACTCTTGAACTCTGTACTCTGATACCAAGTTTGTCACGCCTTGGAAGGGTACCTTTGGTGTGGCCAGCACTCAGAGACTCTTTCTAGTCCCCAAGCGAACCAGTTGGCCTCATCACATCTATTCAATCACATTCTAATAGAGGAAGATGTTCATAAATAAGAATGCTTAAATGGGAAGTAATGATAAAATAAGAATTGATGGCCAAAGGACAATGAGTCTATCGATTAATTAAGTAGGACTAGTGTGAAAGAAACTACTTAATAATAACATCCAATCAGATCAACAATCTAGTCTATGAATCCTATAGGCAACTAACTAAATGGTGCCAATGACAAACCAATGGCTACCTCAAAAATGGAATAAAACAAGTCTAAGAAAATAGGTCCTCAATGGGGCACGTATTGATGACCACTAGTACTTGTCTCTGCATCATGAAAAGATGTAGGCCGAAATGGATGTTAGTACATGGAATGTATGAGTATGTAAAATGGTAGAAAGAAGCATGTAAAAGAAGAATAACATCACCTCAAATAACACAACTCAAGGAATAGGAAAGTCAATCATCATGTCAAGAATCTAAAGTAAGAATGTAATTTAGACAATGACTACTCATCTATCATGTACGTCCCATCTACTCAGAGTACGATCAAGGCCTATTAGGGTGTTTCTTTATCGATAACCATCACCTATGAGTAGGTGGTGATACAACGAAGTGATGTCATTGCCGTATCCATCCAATACCCTGTATAGGGTATAGGACATCCCATTAGTGAATACAAAATTAGTAACATTAATTCCTCATTTTGGGACAATAGGAAATAACCTATTTTACAGTTCAATCCTTTCCTATTCTGGCTTTGTTGTTTTTAAGTGCGAGTTTGACTTACTATTACTCAATTCGGTGCTCAATACTTCTCCCAAGACTCAACATGCTCATAAGACATCAACCATATGTTTAACTCAGTTATCTAGTCTCATTGCATATTTATCAACTCAACTCATCACATCAACTATCACATTTTTGGTCACTTCATGTTTATGCTAAGTTCTTGACTCATTAGGACTCAATCATGCATCATTCCAACTTATAGCATTTAGGAGAACAAATATAGAATTAAAGCATTTAGGGATTTCATATACTCTTCATGCTCAAATTATGCTCATGCATGCTCATTTAAGTGAAAAATATGGAAACAACAAGAATTCATGCTAGGGTTTATGTGGTAAGGTAAAATCATCAAATTGAAGTAATTAAATGATGAAAAGAGTAATTCACGCAAGATTATGTAGAAATACAACAGATTTTTAGAAAATCCCTCAAGTAACATTCATGGGAGACTCAATTTACTCATATCACCATCAATCTGGGTTATGGGGCACATTGAAGAAAATAATTTATGTTTTGGTTAGTTTTAAACCTTGAAAGAGATTGGAAGAATTCTCAAGATTCTCTTCAAACCCTAGTACATTTCTCTCTCGAATCCTTGCTTTTACGTTTGAGAGAATGATTTAGTGTAAAAATATTGAACTGACATGTTTAGGGCTTTATTTGGGTGTAAAAACGTCAATTTTAGGCTTTAAAAGGGTGGGAAAAGACCATAATAATGATCTTACAAAGCTATCAAAAGTCATCTATGAGCCTATCTATTGCCCGTAGAACATTCCACAACACGTAAGGACTCTTACATAAAGTTTTGGCAAAATTTTGGGCTTTCTGGATCACATTCATGAGCCCAATCTACGGTTTGTAGAAGGTTCTACGACCCGTAGATTGGTCCATAGAATGTGTGACAAAAAATTGAAGTTTCAGGACTTTTTTCGATGAGTTAGCAGATGGGTTGTACTTCATTCTATGGCCCGTAAAGAGGTTTCATATCCCATCATTGCTCTAGCAGTCTTTAGTAAAATGACCATAACTTTTGACTCTGAACTCCAAATTAGGTGAAAGCAGTTGCATCGTAAGCTGATTCAGAGGACATTTATTTGGTAGGTCATGGGACATCTAATTTATTATGTGCTAAGATTTATGATCTTTTACAGTTGACTCTTGCATAATCCAAAACAAGAAACTTAATTTATAGGAAGGTTTTGAACTCCACTAAGTGCTAAGGTCTCTAATGACCTTAGTACACTTCCCACATATAAGAATGGGGCTTGAAATGTAAGTACATGTGAGGAAAGTATTTAATCGATCTCAAACGCTATCAATGTTTTTCCACTATTTTCTGAAATTGGTGGTGCTGAAGTTTCTCTTTAGCATCTCGACATTCCATCGAACAAAGTGGTCTTGATGGAAAATCTGAAGTCAAAAAGAATATCTTGAGAAGTTGGTGGGAGCAAACAAATGAAAAAGGGGATCTTGTAGATTTTAAAAATGTATCGCAGATGAATGGAGACATCTTGGAGTGGGGTCACTTAAAGCGTGATAAAATATAAAATCTACCCCACTTCAAGATGTCTTTGTTCATCTGTTACACAACTTTAAAATCTACAAGATTCCATTTTTGATTTGTTTACTCCTACCAGCTTCTAGTAATATTCCTGCTGACTTCAAATATTTCCATAGAAACCACATTTGTTAGTGGAATTCTAATATGATAAAGAAACACTTTAGCACTACTAGTTCCAGAAAATAGTGATTAAGGATTTGTACCATTAGGATATAAGTCTTTCAACACCAACAAATGGTATCCTTCTTGAAATGCCCTAAAAACACCCGAAAATGAGCCTCGAAAATAGCCATAAGAATTTCTATATATCTCAAAATCCATATGTGATATCAAAAATCCGACTTCACATTCGTGATCAAGGGAAAAATCTGAATGGGAAATTGGTATAACCCCAATTTTAGAGGAGCAATAGTGAAAAATAATTTTCATAAATTTATGATTCTAAGAGACGATTCGCGCCCTGTGCTTGACGCGCCAGGGGCGCGAAGATGTATATTTTTTTCCTTAGTTTCTTATTTCAGCCTAAGGCACTGGGGTGTTGACCCCATACCCACCTATACGTAAAAACACCTACACTAAGCCAGTTTTCAACTCTATATCACTCAAGACCCTATCAAAACCCTCTCTAACATTTAACTAAATATTTCATCCAAATTCAAGTGTCACAAGCTTAATTCTTGATCTCAGGAACTCCCTTCAAGCTTCATGTCTCCTTCAAGTCTACAACAAGGAAACCGAACTCTAAGGTATGTAGGTTTCAACCATTGGGTCCTTTCTCCCATGGTGCCCAATCTTCCTATCTTATGAAAATTGCGTGTTTTCATGTGGTATTATTTCTGGGTATCTTTATTATGGTTTATGAGCATGAAATATATTGGGGTTTTATGAAATGTTGATTAAATATGCATCTCTATCTAACTCAAGCTTATACTATGAGTTGGTTTTGTTTATTGAGACTATGTATGTTTTGAGCTATGAAACTATGATATATTATGAGATTTAATAATGGATTTCAGGGTATCTAACATGAGCGTTTTGCAATATGTGGGTTGGTTGGTTTGCATTGGATTTTCTCACATGGTTTCACGTTTGAATTGCATGACTTTTAACAAGCATTACATACCCACCAAGTGTTTGATAAAATATCAGGTCAAGAATTCTCAAGTTAATTGCATGTTTTATAAGTCAAGTGATTTCATGATGAATATGGGCTATCAAGTATATTATGAATTCATGAAACTATCTATGAGTATGCAAGTATGAAGTTAAGACCTACTTTCATGATTTTACCTCTTGTGAGCCTTCGATGTTAATGCAAGGTTAATGTTTGATGATGATCTATTCCTATGTTATAAGTTAGGTTCACCACTAAAGGTCAAGTATGTTTAATAGCTACTCATGTCATGATTCCAGGTTTATTGTAGGTTATTAAAGTATAGTTATTCAAAGTATTCCGTGGGATTAGACTTAGAATTGAAGGATAGAGGGTTTGCTGTCTTTCCTTGAACTATGTGCCAACATAAAATTATGTTTTACCCTTTCTATACTAGTGGATCCATTTAGTGGACTTCCTTTTCAAATCTTTCCCCATAAATGGGATTGGCTCCCGTAAGGTTCAGTTTCTTATGAAATCCTTTTCTATATTGGATGGGCTCCCTAGGGAAGGTTACTTCTTCGAAATGGGAAAGGCTCCCGAAGGTGAAGTATGGTTTACCTTGGCAAGTAGACCACCTCTTTACCAGTGAGGGGTAATCACCAGAATTCCAAGTTGTAGCTTGCTTGGTCTTATTCTTTGTCAGTTCAGGTCTCTTCCCACACATTTATTATGTTTTATGCAAGTTGGATGATTTACAAGCATGTTTAACTTCAAGACTTGATCATGCATGTCATATTGAGATTATGCCTATCTATTGCCTATTCCTATGCATTTTGACTATATTGGCTTATATCTTATTGCATTGCATCCTACATACTTAGTATATTCAAATGTACTAGCGCATACTTTTGCCTACATAATATCACCATGAGGGACCGGAGCTCCTCTTGATCATCCTCCACTTGGCTAGTAAGATTATTCGAAGAAAAGCTTGTTGAGTCCTTAAGTTTGGGGACACGTTCTACTTTCTCTTGCTATTTCTAACTTTTATGGATGTTAAACATATGACATTGTGAGGGTGAGCCCGGAGAGTGTCTTGGCCCCCACTCGAATCTATGTATAGAGGTGTTTTTGGAATAGTTAATGTACTTATGCTTTGAGCTTTTAATTTTTTATGCTTTATAAATATCAAGGCTTCCCTTAGTCCCTTTTTCCCTTATTTATATTTTTGTTGTTGTTTACTTCGCTTTTGTGACCAAGGATGCGTAATTGATATGCTAAGAGGCTTGTTTGGGTCCCTTCGGGTTCCCATTCACCGTGTCATGTCTAGGACGTAGGCTTGGGTGGTGACAAACTTGGTATTGGAGCAATAGGTTGTCAATGGTCCTTGGAACCTAACACATCGCGTCGATTAGAGGTATATTCATGCTTGTGAAGTGCACCACAACTATGAGTAAGAGCCTATGAGGCATTTTAGGAAATGTTTTCCTTCTTTATCATCTATGTTGTGCTTTAGAAGTAAGGTCAGGCTTTTACCTCTAATAAATGTCCTTCCTATTCTAGATCATGCCAATTCAATGAGAAAGAACAGCCCATACACCCAAGGAGCAACCAACAGCTCTCGCTCCTTAAGCTCCTTAAGATGGTGGAGTGGCCCCTGATATGTTCCGAGATGCCATAACTATGTTGGCCCATGCTATGATGAATCAATTGAACAATGGGACCCAAGCCCCTCATGGTCCTACTCTAGTCTCAATGGTGAGGGATTTTACTAGAATGATCCACCGGAGTTCTATAAATCCAAGGTGGATGAGGACCCCCAAGAATTCATTGATGAGGTGTATAAGGTATTGTCCATTATGGGGGTAATTCGATGGAAATAGTGGAGTTGGTGGCCTAACTCAAAGGCATGGCTCAAATATGGTTCACTCAATGGAAAATAGAGAAGGGGAATGGTGATGTTATCCCTTGGGAGGAATTTAAAGCGGCATTTCTCAACCGATTCTTTCCTACTGAGCTAAGGGGGGTGAAGATGATGGAATTTATAATTATAAAGCAAGGGTCTATGAGCATGAGGGAGTATGCCCTCAAGTTCAACAAACTCTCCAAGTATGCCCCACAATTGGTTGCCGAGCCAAGTTCAAGGACGAACAAATTTGTGTCGGGTGTATCCAACTTGGTGAATGAGGAGTGTCGAACCACAATGCTTATAGGTTATGCGGATTTATCTTGCCTAATGATATATGTCGATCAACTAGTGGGGGGAAAAGCTTATAGAGTGAAGAAGTGGTGAGGCCCAGAGGGCCCATTTTGAAGGTCGACTCCAAAGTCCTAAGGGTGGCCGGTTTCCTCAAGGCCACAAGTTCCAAGGCTAAGTGTCGCCCAATGTTTCCAGCAAGAGGTCTACCAGTTATAGGGTGCCTTATCAGAGGTTCTAAGGTGGCAATAGAGGTATGGTAAATCCTAGATGTGCAAGGTGTGAAACGAATCATAGTGGTCCTTGTTTGAGAAATTCAAATGATTGCTTTGGTTGTGGTGAAGTTCGCCACAAGGTTATTGATTGTCCTCATACTCAACCCAAAGTTGAAGATGGTCATCCATAAGGCCAAAGTGCAAATGTGGGTCAAAGGGGAAGAGGAGGCCAATAATAGGGTGCACCAATATAAAATAGATCATATACTATTCAAGGGAGACAACGGGTGGATGAGGTGTCCGATGTCGTCACATATATGTTAAAGGTTTTTCATTTTGATGTGTATGAATTGATATTTCCAGGTGCCACTCTTTCTTTTATTACTCTTTTTTTTGCCAAAAAGCTCCATATTAACCCTAAATTGTTTTCTGAACCTTATGAAATATCTACCCCCGTTTGTGAGTACATTGTTGCTAAAAGAGTCCATAGAGATTGCCCCGCATTTATTTTGCATAAATCTTGCCTTGTGATTTTGTTAAATTAGATATGGTGGATTTAGATGTAATTCTTGGGATGGATTGGTTGCATGCATATTATACTTCTATTGCTTGTAGAACCTGTAGAGTGAAATTATGATTCACTAATGAACCCACTCTTGAGTAGGAAAGTTGTGATGTGGTGGTCAATGGTCGATTTTTTTTGTCTTAAAGCCCAAAAGTTGATCTCTAAGGGTTGTCGCTCTCATCTTATGATGGTTAGGGAGTTTGAGTCCAAAGTCCTTCATATAGAGTAAGTTTCGATGGCTAATGAGTTTCCTGACGTGTTTCCCGAGGAGCTTCCCAGTGTTCCTCACGAAAGGGAAATAGGTTTTGGTATAGAACTCCTTCCAGATACTCAACCCATTTCTATAATCCCTTACTGTATGGCCTCAACATAGTTGAAGGACTTGAAGAAGCAATTTAGGAATTTGTTGGTAAAGGGTTTTATAAGTCCTAGTAAGTCACCTTGGGATGCACCAGTGTTATTTGTGAAGAAGAAGGATGGTTCTCTTAGAATGTGCATTGATTATTGGCAGCTTAATAGAGTCACCCTAAAGAACAAGTACCCTCTACCAAAGATTGATGACCTTTTTGATCAATTTCAAGGGGCTAGTCACTTCTTTAAGATTGATCTTTGGTCGGGGTATCACCAAGTGAAAGTGGGGGAGTTTGACATTCCCAAGACGGCTTTTCGGACTAGGTATGGGCACATTGAGTTTATAGTTATGTCTTTTGGGTTGACTAATGCACCAGATATATTTATGTATCTTATGAATAGAGTCTTCAAACTCTACCTTGACTTGTTTGTGGTGGTTTTTATTAGTTATATCTTGATCTATTCCCATAGTGAGGAAGAGAATGTGCATCACTTGAGGGTGCTGTTACAAATCTTGAGGAAAGACAGGTTGTACGCAAAATATGAGAAATGTGAGTTTTGATTGAAAAAGATTGCATTTTTAGGACACATGGTGTCGGGTGATGGTATTAAGGTGGACCCTAAGAAGATAGAGGTGCTAAGAAATTGGCCTAGACCTTTGACTCCATCATGCATTAGAAGTTTCTTGGGCATGGCTGGTTATAACTGGAGGTTTGTGAAGGCTCTTTTATTTCTTATCTTATGACTAAATTGACACAAAAGAAGGCAAAATTTGTGTGGAATGATGAATGTGAAAAGAATTTTAAAAATTTTAAGGATAAGCTTGTGTTCGCTCTTATCTTTGCTCTTCCAAAAGGGTCGGAAAGGTTTGTTGTATATAGTGATGCCTCAAGAATTGGTTTGGGGTGTGCTTTGATGCAAAGTTGTGAGCTGATAGCATATGCCTCTAGACAATTTAAGCTTCATGAGATGAATTACCCCACCCTTGATCTTGAATTGACAACCATGGTATTTGCTTTAATAATTTGGCGTCACTACTTCTATGGGGTTCATGTTGATGTGTTCACCGACCATAAGAATCTCCAATATGTGTTCACCCAAAAAGATCTTAACTTTAGACAAAAAGGTGGTTAGATCTCCTTAAAGATTATGATATGAGTGTGCATTATCACCTCGACAAAGCTAATGTTGTGGCCAATGCTCTAAGTTGGGTGTCTATAGGTAGTCTAGCTCATGTTGATGATGGTGGCATAGAGATGGCTAGAGAGGTTCATCGGTTGGCTAGATTTGGGATGAGGTTGGATGAAATTGATAATGGAGGTGTAGTGGTTGTTGATGGTTCTAAGACTTCTTTGATCGACGATGTAAAGGAAAAACCAGATCTTGACCCCCGCCTTACTAGAGTTGAAGGCTTCGGTGGGAGATGGATTTCTTAGGTCTGGATTTGGTTATGCAAGACTTGGAGAACGTATTGTTGATTAGGGAGAGATTGAAAACATCCCAAAGTAAGCAAAAGTCTTATTTCAAAGTGAGGAGGAGAGATCATGAGTTTAAGGTTTTTGATTGTGGGTCCTTATATAGTATTGAGAAGGATTGGTAAGGTCGCATATGAGTTGTAGTTGCATATGGAGATGGACATGGTTCATCCGGTCTTCCATGTATCCATGTTGGTGACCCTAATGTTATGGTTCCTTTGGATGTTGTGGGTAACAATAATGTTATGGTTCCTTTGGATTTTTTGGGTGTTGTTGAAGATAATTTGTCTTATGAGGAGGTTCTGGTGGAGATTTTCGATAGACAAGTGAAGAGGTTGAGAAACAAAGAGTTGCCTTTCGTTAAGGTCCTTTGGAGGAAACAATAAGTCCAAAGTGCAACATAGGAAGCCGAGGCAGACATCAGAAGGTGATATCCATATCTCTTCAACCCTACCCAAGGCTAAGGTACTAATTCAATTCCCCTATATGATTGCAAATCTAAAGTTTCAGCCCTTATGTCAGTTTGCATACATTCATGTTTATATTGATAAGCTTATGGTGATTTTTGGAATTCATGTTGAAATTTTTGAAAATGGTGTTTAAATGCATTTGTTACATTCATGTTGGGATGAATTTTTCATGATTACTTCTCTTATATATGTTTTTTTGACATTCAGGACGAATTTTCCCAAGGGGGAGATATTGAAACGCCCGAAAATGTGCCTTGTAAATGTTATAACCATAACTTCCATATACCTCAAAATCTATGCGTGATATCGAAAATCTGACTTCACATTCATGATCAGGGGGCAAAATAGACTGGGGAATGGGTATAACCCCGATTTTGGATTACTCGTAGTGAATAATTTTCGCAAATTTATGATTTCGAGAAACGATCCGTGCCCTGGGTGCAGAGATGTACATTTTTTTTCCTTAGTTTCTTATTTCGACCAAAGGCATTGGGCTCTTGGCCCTATGCCAACGTATGTGTAAAAAAACCTATGTTTAGCCATTTTTCATCTCTATATCACTCAAGAGCCTCTCCAAAACCCCTCTAACACTTACCAAATATTTCATTTAAATTCAAGTGTCTCAAGGTTATTTTCGGATCTCAAGAACTCCCTTCAAGCTTCAAGTCTCCTTCAAGTCTACACCAAGAAAAGCCAACTCTAAGGTATGTGGGTTTCAACCATTGGTCCTTTCACCCATGGTGCCCAATCTTCCTATCTTATGAAAATGGCATGTTTTCAAGTGGTATTATCTATGGGTATCTTTTATTATGGTTTATGAGCATGAAATATGTTGGGGTTTTGTGAAATGTTGATTAAATATGCATGTCTATCTATCTCAAGCTTATACTGTGAGTTGGTTTTGTGTTTTGAGCTTTCAAACTATGATCTATTATGAGATCAGATGATAAATTTCAGGGTATCTCACATGAGGGTTTTGCAATATGTGGGTGGATTGATTCGCATTGAGTTTTCTCACATAATTTAACTCTTGAATTGCATGACTTTGAACAAGCATTACACACCCACCAAGTGTTTGATAAAATGTCAAGTCAAGAATTCTCAGGTTAATTGTATGTTTTATAAGTCAAGTGACTTCATGATGAATATGGGCTATCAAGTATATTATGAATTCATGAAACTATCTATGATTATGCAAGTATAAAGTTAAGCCTTATTTTCATGATTTTACCTATTGTTAGCCTTTGATATTAATGCAAGGGTAATGTTATATCATGATCTATTCTCATGTTTCAAGTTAGGGTCACCATTAGAGGTCAAGTACGTTTAAGAGTTACTTATATCATGATTCCATGTTTATTGCAAGTTATTAAGTATGGTTATTATAAGTATTCTGTGGGATTAGACTTAGCACCAATGGATGGAGGGTCTGCTCTCTTTCCTTAAACTATGTGCCAACATGGGATTATGTTATACCCTTGCTATAAAAGTGGATTATGTTAGTGCACTTCCTCTTAAAATTCATCCCAAAATGGGACGGGCTCCCGTAATGTGAAGATTCTCATGAAATCCTTCCAAAATGGGATGGGCTCCCGTAAGGAAGGTTATTTTTCCAAAATTAGATTTGCTCCTGTAAGGTGAAGTATGGTTTACCATGGCAAGTAGACTACCTCTTTACTGGTAAGGGGTAATCATCGTGATTCTAAATTGTAGCTCGCTTGGTCTTATTCTTTGTCGGTTGAGGTCTCTTCCCACAAATGTATTATGTTCTATGGAAATTGGATGATTTGCAACTATGTTTTATTTCAAGCATTGATCATGCATGTCATTTTGAGATTATGCCTCTCTATTGCCTATTCCTATGCATTTTTACTATATTGGCTTATGTCTTGTTGCATTGCATCCTACATACTTAGTAGATTCAAACGTACTAACGCATACTTTTTCCTACATGATATCACCATGTGGGGGTTGGATCTTCTCTTGATCATCCTCCATGTGGCTAGTGAGATTATTTGAAGAAAAGCTTGGTGTGTGCTCAAGTTCGGGGACACTATCTACTTTCTCTTGATATTTCTACTCAAGTTTGGGGACACTACCTATTTTCTCTTGCTATTTCTAAGACTTCTTGATGTTTAACATATGACATTATGAGGGTGAGCCCGGAGAGTGTCTTAGCCCCCGCTCCAATCTATGTATAGAGGTTTTGTTGGAACAATTGACGTAGTTATGTTTTGAGCTGTGACTCTTTCATGATTTATAAATATTAAGACTTCACCTAGCCCTTTTTTCCTTATTTATATTCCTGTTGTTGTTTACTTTTCTTTCATAACCAAGGATGTGCAATTGATATGCTAGGAGACTTGTTTGGATCCCTTCGGGTTCCCATTCTCCGTGTCATGTCTAAGCCCTAGGCTTGGGTCATGAAACTTCAAGTCAACCTAATACAGATATTTTGATCACTTTCTTGCGTTTAAAATTATTCCAAGAAAGAAAAGAAAATAAACCGATGGACGAGTTGCTTCACCTGAAATGCATTACCAAGCAGCTTGTATCAATGAGTGCTACTTATACCACCTCCACAAGTATGATTCCGCAAAAATCCCAATACCATTTCAAATTCGTCAGTCTCCACGGGTAGGAGAACTTTAAAATTAGATATATAAGGCAATATAGTAAATATTTCTTATAAAGGCTCCCTCACCTCATTATTTCTCTTTCTCTACTTGTTTCACGTTAGA
Organism: Solanum medicagineum; assembly: GCA_026153255.1. Taxonomy (NCBI): domain Eukaryota; kingdom Viridiplantae; phylum Streptophyta; class Magnoliopsida; order Solanales; family Solanaceae; genus Solanum; species Solanum medicagineum. The sequence continues at coordinate 168 of JAPFFP010064695.1, read as the reverse complement.
ATTAGGCAATGTTGCATATATGTATGTATGTATGTATGTATGTATGTATGTATGTTTGTTTGTTTGTATATTTATATATAATTTTTTTGAGAAACAATAAACATTTTATTTATTTTTTAAGCATTTCAAATTCTTAATTATTGTAATTTATAGTACATTTTACATAAA
>JAPFFP010064694.1:0-49151 GCA_026153255.1 Solanum medicagineum | reverse complement strand
TTGCACTAGAAATGTAATCTAGGGTTTTCAGGCTTTTAAAAAGTTGAGTTGTTGATTGAACCTTGTTTAAATTCTTGAGTGGGTATGAGATGTGTAATTTTTGCTCACTTATGGTCTGAATGGTTGTCGGAATTGAATTTTAGATAGAGTGGGGGGTGTGATACCTATGATTTACCATTTGGGATTGGATTGAATTGCTATGTGTGGAAATTGCATCCCTGGGAGTATTTTGTACTTGTCAAGTGTTAGTTTGCAAAGTACTCTGTGGTCAGTGTGTTTGACGAAATTTAGAATTAGTTTCTACTCTTAGGGATAATGGTCGCTTTCAATTGCCGATGCTAGTATGGAATTGATTATGTGCCACTTAGTAGTTCTCTGCTCTTATTTGCATGATTAAGTTGAATTTTGTGTTGAATTTGTGCTTGGTGTGGGAAATGCTTAGGCATTGTAGGTGACTTTTGTGCTCAGCTATGAGGCACTCCTACGACTCATAAGTTTCTATATGAGTCGTAGTGGCCCATCATAGCAAGCATCAGTCACCTGTAATCCCTTCATATTTCTCATAAGAGACCCACATACGATTTGCAGTACTTGGTACGACTTGTAGGGAGGGTCTCGTAAACTTTTCTAAGTTTTGAAAATGTTTCTGAAAATAGTTACGAGCTCAGACTACGACTCGTAGGTCACCCTATGAGTCGTAACTGCTTCTCGTATCTGTGATCAGAAAGCATTTTTAATGGCACAACTGGTTCTACGAGGATAGTATATGATTCGTAGGTCACCCTACGAGTCGTAAAGACACTTGTACCTACACATCTACAGTTGCATCGGTGCATGGTTAATCTTTATTTCTTTTTATTTCTTGTTCTTTGCTTTGTATTTCAGTGAAGCAAACATATGGGATTTACATGTTGCTTTGTGGGTTATTTTCAGATAAAATGCCTCCAAAAGACAAACGGGCTATTTAAACTCTCCAACAGAGGTTGAGGGATGAATCCTACGACACCGAGCAATCTAAGGGCTCTGTGGAAGTCCACAAAGTCAGGTTAGAGCCGGAGGCCAATAGATCTCAAACTCAGGCATTCGTAGCTTAGACACCCATGGAAGTGATAGTTCCTCCTGTTTGAAGAGGAGGAACAACAGGGCAACGGGGATGGGTCAGACAGTAGCTTTCCACAGATGAGCCCCTCACACTCGGGTACAGAGTCAGAGTCAGAGAGAACTTCTCAGCAGGAGGAGGCCAGTCCCAGCCCCCAGCCGACTACAGATGGTGCATCCCTGGGATGAAGGAAATATATGGACAAGGTTGGAGCCAAAGGGGCAAGGCAAGCCGGTTCACCAATTTCATGAGGAGTCCCGACTGAATGCCTCGAGCTTAGATTGAGTGCCCGGATTGGATGCTGGGTTGGATGAGCACGGGCTACGATGGACCACACAACAGTTGGGCAAATATGGCCCCTACGTAGTCCTTGCGTTCTATGCAGCGTACCTTGCTACACTCCACTTGGGGTTGCCAAAGAACAAAAGACCAATTGAGTATCCGAGACTTTGGGTGGTGACAGTTCGGGGAAGGAGAGTTGATTCTCGGAGGATACGATTTGTCTAGTGCAGTTTAGGCCTAATTATACAGCCTCTCAGTCCACCGTGGAGTATGATAGGCGTATTGAGAAGATGAGGACAACGGTGATTAGGAAGGACATCAAGGCTAGGATGGAGCTTCTACGGTGGATCTCTAGCCAGATTTGTGAGGAGCATGTTGAGTTGACGTAGGTCACAAACCACGTAGATCCTATAGTAAAAGCCCACGTCTTATTCCGGGCGAAGTTCTGGTGGTCCATTATCTGTTGGCATATTAGGCCAACTTTTACGGATAATGTGATCATCCTCTAGAGAGTTGTATTATTGGCCAACGTTCTAGTTGGGTAGGCTATAGATTGGGTTTGGATCATTTCAGAGTAGATTCACGAGGCTACAGCTCAGACGAACACTTCACTGACATTTCTAGTTTTGATTCATTGACTATGCAGTGCGGCAGGTGTTTTTATTTACCCTCACTGAGACCTTCATGTAGAGGCCACACACACTACGGATCCCAGCTTGATAAAGGCTGATGAGAACCCAGTGGCCTTACCTCGAGCTATCCCACCTCCTATCCCAGAGCCATTTTCAGTCGAGCCTCAGGTTCCAAGTTCACCTCCAGCTCCTACGAGCATTAATCTGGCTACTACAGAGCCCACACCGGTAGCCGAGATCGAGTCTACACCATCCGCCAACACTTCAGCACCAGCAGCAGCTACATTTCAGGTTGACCCACTTTTCTCTATTGTTGCTTTTCAGGCTTTATTTACAGGGTAACTGTAGCAGAGGGCAGGCTGCGAGAGTTATCAACACGGGTCTGGCCTTGATTGACCAGACTGTTTAGGACCTCGAGAAGAGGATGAGGGCATTTGCCTGAGATTTAGTTGATGAAAGATTCCGAGCAGTTGATGCACGTGTCAATGCATTCGAGGCTAGAGTCCATAAGAGGCTTGAGGGTGCTAGGCCTACCGACACGAGTGCGGTGATTGATTAGTTGGCCAGCTTCAAGGTCGACTTGTTGCAGCTATTGGTAGCCCCTGTTCCAACCCCAGATGTAGCACTGGTAGGTGATGAGGCATTTGATTGGCTCACCAACCGTCCAGACACCAGCGGGAAGAGGCCCCTTGAGCATGCTGATCTAAAGCCGACCCCAAAGAGGCCGAGACCTAAGGAGGAGGAGCCCATATGAGAAGGTAGTGCAGGAGTCGCTTTTGTTGGTGGCCATTCCGAGAGAGAGAGCATAACACACCCTACCTGGAGAGGGTACTTCAACAGAGGAGGAGAGGCAAACTCAGTACCCCGCAGACCAACCCAAGACTGGTGCATGAGCACCATGATGTTTGACCACTTTTGACTCCAACTCTTACTTGTTTTTATGGATATTCTGTCCTTTTGCTAGACAATATTGTATTTATTTTGGTTTTTATGGATGTTCTTGTTGGATAATGTTTTTATTTTGATTTTGGATGTTAGTTTTGTAACTGTTAGTTTGAATGTATATATATCTCTGTTATGTTTCCGTATGTTCATCTTTTCTTTGTGTTTTTACTTTGAGGACAAAATATCATCTTTTGGTGGGGAGGTAGAAGTTACGGATTAAGGTGAAGTCTGAGTAGCCTCAAGTCCATAACTTCCCCTATTTTTGATCCCAAGGTTTTTTTGTCATGTTTCTTTTTCCTTGTGGATGTTTAATTTACTGTTGAACCGGCATGTTTTAGGAAGTACAGATAATTTGTAAATGTATAATAATGTTATCGTTTGACATATATATAGTTCTTAGATTTTCTTTAAACTTTTGATGCAAAATTGGGTACCCTCAAAATTTTTGAGGTTGTGATTATTGATGCATTCATACATTTTGAGCATCTGGCAATGTTTGTTATGATATTGTGAAGGTAAGCTGAGACTGAAAACATGACTTGTGAGTTTATACTTGATTGTGGATTCAATTGCCATGTGTGCTGTGAGCTTATTTTGCTGCATTCATGCATCCTGTATAGACCCAGAACTTGCCTTCTTACTCTAAAGTTGGTTTGGTAATGTGGTGTAAATAGAAGGGATCTTAGGCCTTTGTTCCTTGAGTGAAACCACTTTTAGCCTAAATGACCCACCAGATGAGTAAGTGAATCCCTTGTTCCAAAGTTTTGAGCTTATCATGTATCCATTCTTTCTTGATACCTGGCTAGCTTAACCTTGTTGGATGAAATGCCTTGATATTGGCTCTGGTCTATCCTTGAACATGTGAACCTTGATTAAGGCCAAAGGCCTAAGTTGAGGGTGGCTGCAGTTAGTGGCCCTGGTTTAAGGCATAGATATTGTGTACTTCACCTGAGGCTAAAAGCCTAAGTTGAGGGTGGCCCTTATTGTGGCAAAGTAATAATAATAAGGTGGTTAGTTGGGAAATCAAGAAATAAATGAAAAAGTATGAATAGAGTGAAGTAATAGAAAGAAAAGTTCCTTGAATTGAAGAAAAAGAGCAAAAATAAGTTTGAAATCATGGCTTAGCTGAAAAAGAGAAAGAAAGCACTCGAGAGAAGTTCAAAATAGGAGAATAAGGGTGGATTGGTTTAAAAAAGGGTGGATTATGAAAGCAAAAAGTGTTGGTAAACATGGTTCAAGGATAACTTTAGTCACTATTTTCCCAAAATACCTCATCAAAGCACCCTGAACCAATGTTACAAGCCTATAAGTCCTAAAGTGATCCACCTCCACTTTATCACCAAGCTAGAAGATGAGCATAGAGGCAAGCTTATGGCGTTAGTCAGTATGCATTGAATTTCAGTTGTGAGAGCGAGAATGCTTCCTTAGTCCTTGCATTCTAAAATGCTTTTGAGTGATTATAAGGGTCTTCTTTCTAGTGAGGGCATTTGCATTACTTGAGTAGCATATGACTATACCAGTGATTGTGGATGGTTGATGCTCCATAGCTTATCATAGTTGGATTGTCAGGTATCTCATTATGTTCCTATTTGTTAAATGATTCCACAATCCTGTTTTGGAAATGGTAGCTGGGTACCTGAATCAGAGAAGTGATATATATGTCATTAGTTTAGTTGCTATGTATTTCTCTTTTTCTGTGTATATTAAGTCGTCGCTTAAGGAAAAACAACAATTCTAAGTTGAGGGTGTTGATGTGCTGTCAAAATACAACACATTTGGTGCCTGAAATAAGGGATTTTGTGATTTCTTAAAGTGACTTTTTAATGTTTTGATGTGTTTTGATGTTAATCTTGCAGAAAAGTTAGGTTGGCATGATTTTGAAGAAAGGTTACAGATTATGCTGAAGTACAGGCCTTACAAGCCAACCTACGAGTCGTAGCTTAAGCTACGAGTCGTAGGGTGGTGTCGTAGTAGGAATCAGAGACCAAAAATCAGAAATCTGCCAAGTAAAGGTCATCCCTACGAACCCAGCCTACGAGTCGTAATGCACACTACAACTCGTATAGATGGACTCGTAGCAAGAATCAGAGGGCCAAAATGTTGGAAAAAAAACTAAAGACCAAGACTACGAGACCAACATACGAGTCGTTGCTCAAGTATTGACTCGTACCTATGGGTCGTACCAGTTTAGTCCAAGATGCCAAAAACCTGATAAGAGACCCCGACTATGACTCATAGGCCAACCTACGAGTCATAACTGCGACATTTATCAGATGCCAACTATCTTTTCTGCATAATTCCTAGGGTTGTTTTGTAAATACTATAAATATTTTTAAGTTAGGTTTTTTTAGGAGAGTTTGAACAGTAGACAATTCTCCATTACATTTTGAAGCTTTTCTTAGGTTTTTTAGAGTAGATTATTGGTCTCTTTTGGGAAACCCATTTTGGGGATTGCAAATCTTACCTTATACTCGTTCTTGATCAATAAAGCTTGTGGGTTTGCAACTTGTGGTGCCTATTTCCTTCATTATTATTGGTTAAACTCTCAACTGTGTATTATTTTCATATTTGTGTGTTTTTATCTTGGCCATGAGTAGCTAAGTACCCACAACTTGGGCTTGTGGGAACCATGGATAGTTGACTTGAGATGACTTAAGTTTTGTGCATGTCTATGATTGGGGCTTTGCATGTTTTGTCTATTTCCCTTCCTGATTAATGTTGTTTGGTGGTGGCCAACACCAAACCCCGCCTATTATCACTATCTCGACCAAAGTAGTGACGAATAGGAAAAGGGAAGTAGATGACAGGATTCGGCTGATGTCTTCCCGTCTAATTGACCAAACCTGACCAACGGGAGGTTGACTGGGACAATAGGTAACGGTTAGTTGGTATGCCATGGTAGCCGACCAAGCGCCATGGTGAAATTCGACCTTCACCTTCAGAAAACGGCTGGAAGAACCTAAGTTACCATCCTGCATGTGATTCACTAATTGTAGTTATGTTATCTATGATAATTTAGTCAACGAACCATGGGGAACACAATTTCCAAGTTGTCCCCAAAATTGAGTGTTTTCCTGCCTTTTAATTAGTGTTTATTTTATGTTGTTTTTGAATCACAACCCCTCCCCCTCCCCCCCCCCAAATTTAGAGATTGTAGTCATAGATACTAGAAATGATTAGTAGTGAAATCTTATAGTGAAGCCCTGTATTCCCTGTGGATTCAACCCTAACCTTGGTTAGGTTAATTATTGATAGCAACCGCCTTCTTATTGGAGAGTGACCATCACATCAACGCACTTCTAGACTTACTGCTTGCACTTATATCTGGGCTTCCTAATTACTGACTCACAGGGGAAAAATTTCCTAAACAGGGTTGCACACCTCTACTGGCCTACCCTTATTGACTACCTAACTACATTGTTAAGCGGGGATAGACAAAATCAATAAGGATGCTCTAACATTATTTTTCTGTATTTGAACCAAGCTAGGTGTAAGGGTAGTTGTCACAGGTCTCCCTTACGCAAATCAATCTAGTTTCCTAGCTGAACAAGCTCCTTATATTACTATGTTCTATTCATTTCAACATCTCTCGAATCCAAAATGAACAACTAATTTACCTATAGTTGATCAGGCTATGAAGTATATATAAAAGCAATATAAGAGTAATCTAGTGGAAACCAATTCATAATATGCAAACATCAAGAACTAGAACATTGTCTATGGCTACAATCTCAGAATATAAGAAGATTAGCCACACATCACTATCTTACATAACAAAAATAAGATAATCAACATTCACAATGAAGAATCAAAGGTAAAAACTAACCAAAGTAACCCTAGAATGAAGTTCTTAGTCGTCTCTCCTCTGTTCCGTACAAAACTAGAAAACCTAATGAGATATAACTTAAAACTCCTGTAATTCGTTTTTACCCTTGCGTCTTTAAAGTTCGCGACACGGACTTGACTGTTTTGAGTGGATTTTTGCGTTTAATACTGACTGGGCCAATTTCTCCTTTCTTTGTACATGTCCGCAACGTGGACTTCACCCCTTTTCCTGCTTGGCGCCTTTTTCTCCAAGATTTCAGCTTGCACAGCTTTCCCTAACTCCCCGATGTGAACTTGAGCCTTTTTTTTGAGCTAAATGATTTCTCCACTTAGTTCTGCAGTCATGTTCTTCCTCAAACTTCGGATGTGAGTTCGAACTAGCATATTCTTTGAAAAACCAAAAGCACAACCAATAGATGCACTTGACCCTGGATTAGCAAAATACTCTAAATTACACTAAAAACACCTAGACTCTATGGATTTGTCCTCTGACTACGATCTATTTATGAGTAGTTTTGGCTAGTTTGGCATATAAATATGCCTAAGATCAGATGCATCCCTGAAAAATCAAACTCGAAAATAAATAAAGTCTAAATTCGAAAACAAGTGGACTAAGATGGTGTGAGAATCCATAGTAGCTCAAATGATGCTAGTTCGCCTTTGGATTCTGAAGTCAATGATCACCTAACTAAGGTCTATTTGCAGTTGCCTAAAGATGCTATGTATTCAACAAAAAACAAGTATAGTATCAGTGCATATAATAATAGTCTACTGGTAGGATCATGCGGTTACTCCAATAAGTGAAATATAAAGCAACTAGAATACGTAAACCATATATATATGTACTAAAAACATAATATTCACAACTAATGCTCCACATTGCAAGTTCATACTTATCAAGCTTAAACCAAACTCAGCAATAGTCCTCTCAAAGGACCACATCCAAATAAGTAATGTATCAGAACATGACAACTGATCCAATAATGTGTCAAAATGTGACGCCTAGTTCAATAATATGTTGGAATATGACATCTGATTCAATAATGTATCCAAACGTGACACTCGATCCAAAATATATTGATACATGACACCTGATCTACAAGAACAAGAATAATTACAATCACTATGAATAATATGTAATTGACTAGTTAAGTAATAGATTCATTGCATGCAATTAGATTATGAAGGGTTATTAGTTAGTTGTACATCATCGCTCTCTTTCTACATACATAAAAGAAGTATTATGAAGTAGTTAATATTCATATATCATACAAATGGGAATATTAAACTATCACCTACCTCAAATTCAAGCCATGAACTCTATAAAATCAGAGCTTTCCCCTTTTCTAAAGTCTTAGCTCATTATTAATTTATAACTAAACAAGAAAATACATATAATCAATAATAATGGCCTAATTTACCTAAGTTTTAGTAAAATTTTGACCTTTGGACACTTTTATGATCATCTCCCCTAACTAGGGCTTTTACCAACCACTAATTATTGGTCAAAATTTTTTCTTATATTAGTTTTTCCTAAAATTTAAATTCTAGGAATCGAAGTACAAGTTTTAAAAATAATTAACTTACCTTTAGCAATATAATTGGTGGAAAACAAAAGAGAAATAACCCTAGGTCATTTCTGATGTCTCAAGAATGAAGTGGGAGAAACATGAATGAGTTGTAGACTTTTTTGACTAAAAGCCCACAACTGTCTCTGCATGGAGACAATAACTTTGTAATTGCATCCCAACCCCTTTATATGATACACTCTCAAATCACGATGTTAAATAATATACCCTTTGTGCCAAGATCAATTTTGAGAGTTCTACTTGTCTAAATTCAGGCTTCATATCATCTTGGCTATTGATTCAAGTGATCAAGCTTATAGTCCATCTCCTAATCCATTATAAGATCACCCTAGATCTCACATGACTCAGTTTTTATCTGAAATAAGCCTAGGATCAAAGTTACGTAACTTACTACTAGAAAGTTCTTGGCTTAATTTCCTTTTCTATTGACCACCCATAACGATGGTGTCAGGTCATTATAATAGATATCAATTTACCTATCACTCATCCCAAGTGATCAAACAAGAAATACTGGGCTAAGGCAAGAATAGAATAGTACCTAAATTAGTGATCAATTGAGGGTACTTATACCGCATTCCCTTCTTGGTTACCTACTTCGCTTCCTCAATTGGATAATGCTTTCATTGGACCTTCACTGACTTAATCTCCTTGGTCATTAACTTCTGAACATCTCGATCAAGAATTACAACCAACTCTTCCTAATGTTGGAGGTTTTTGTCTAACAACATTAAGTCCCACTTAATGATGTAGTCCCCATCCTTATGATACTTTTTCAGCATAGAAACATGAAAAACCGGATAAACTCCAAACAGACTAGGGGGTATAACCAATCTATAAGCCACTGGCCCACACACTTAAGGATTTTGAATGGACCAATATAGCGGGGACTAACCTTTCCCTTCTTACCAAACCTTATAATACGCTTCATGGGGGATAATTTTAAGAGAACTTCTTCACTAGCCTGATATGTCATATCTCTAATCTTAAGATCTCCATACTCTTTCTATCGACTCTAAGCTTTAGAAGTTTAGCTTGGATACTCTTTATCTTGTCCTGAACACCCTCACTAAATCAACTCCCAAGGGTTCATATCTCCAACCTTAAATCACCCAATGAGTCATATATATCCTCTCCCATAATAGATATCAAAAGAAGCCATATCTATGCTGGAGTGATAACTATTATTATAAGAGAACTCACATAACGGGTAGGAATTTGTCCAAAGGACTACAAAAATCGATTACACATGTCCTCAACATGTCTTTTAAAGCTTATATAGTTCGCTTTGACTGCCCATCAGTTTATGGATAAAAATGGTGCTAAAAAGTGAGTAGTGTGCCCAACTCCTCATGTAACTTTCTGAAAAATTTAGAGGTGAACTGAGTACCTTAGTATGAGATGATAGAGAGGCGCACCCTATGTAGACTCACTATCTCTTTTATATAGATATTTGCTAACTGTTGATCATTATAGTCTACTCTGATTGGAATAAAATAGGGTGACTTTGTCAACCTAACAACCACTACCTAAGTAGAATCAAATTTCTCCAAGGTCTTGGGGAGACCATAATAAAATAACTATCATCTCCCACTTCCATTTAGGAATGAGCATCCTCTGAAGTAAATTTGCTAGCCTTTTGTGCTCATATCTTACTTATTGGCAATTCTAACACTTGGCCATGAATTTGACTATGTCTTTCTTTATGTCAGTCCACTAATACAATTGTCTGAGTCTCCATAAATATTGATCACACTTGGGTGAATAAAGTATCTCAAACCATGAGCTTCTGACAAAATTCTCTAAATAATGCCATCTACTCAGGGAACACAAATTTTCTCCTTGAAACTGAGCATTCCGCTTGCATCCAAAACTATATCTTGGGCCTTATCAGACACTGCCTTTCTTCTTATCTTATTCAAATCCTCATATTGAAATTGCTTGGTCTTAATTTCCTCGATATAAGTGGGTTTCAATTCAATACTAGCTAACACCTCATCTTTCTCTGAGATGCCTAGCTTCATGAATTTGGTCTCCAATATCTGAATTTTCTCTAGCCAAAGGTTATCGCTTAGCGTACTCAACTAAGCTTGACTACCATGCTTATTGACTTTGGCTCAATGCATCTGCCACCATATTAGCCTTACCCGGGTGGTATTGGGGGATGACATCAAAATCCTTAAGAAATTCCATCCACCTTCAAATTCAAGTCCTTTTGAGTGAATACATGCTTCAACTAGTCAATAAACACCTCATATTTAGCCCCATAGAGATAATATCACTAGATTTTTAGCGCAAACACCACTGCTGCCAGCTCCAAATCACGTGTTGGGTAGTTCCTCTCATGATCCTTCAATTATCACGAAGAATAAGCTATGACATTCTTACCATGTATCGATACAACACCCAAACCCATATGTGAGGCATCACAGTAAATAATAAAACTCTTACCTTTCATCTACAATAATAGAATTGGGATTGTAGTCAAAAGAATCTTAAGATTTTGGAGTCTCTCTTACAATTATCGATCCATTCAAATGGCATATCATTTTGGGCCAACCTTATCAGATGGCTTGCGATAGAACCAAAATTTTTCACACACTGTTGACAGTAGCTAGCAAGCCCTATAAAACTTTTAACTTAGTAACTAGACTAGGATGAACACAATTCTTAATTGTTTAAACCTTTTAGGGATCCACCATCACCCCTTCCTTTGAAAAAACATGCCTCAAGAATACAACAGAGAACAACTAGAATTCATATGTAAGAAATTTCGTATATAGTTTCTATTTCCCCATAACACCCAGAATGATGCGAAGATGGTTTATATGTTCTTTATTACTCTTACACATGTGTAGAGAAGAAGTACCGATGCTCTTGTTAGGAGGTGCGAGATGTTGGATTTAGGAGCACTGAGGAGTAGAGATAGACCGAAGAAGTATTAGGGGAAGGTGATTAGAAAAGATATGACGATACTTGATCTTACCGAGGACATGAACTTAGATAGAAAGGAGTAGAGGTCATGTATTAGAGTAGCAGATTAATAGGCTAGTAGGGATAGGTTAGTAGGATTAGTTGGGTCATTGTATCCTGTGGTGTCATATTCGTCCTACGTGTGTTAATTTTACTTTATCAATGTCTATCATTTCTTTCCTTATTAGTCGTTCTTCCTTGTTTCTCATTGTTTCCTTGTTTCTCACTTCATTCTCCTTTTTACATCTCTAGTTTATTCTGCTTATGGGTTTTCGAGATGAGGGTTCCCCAAAAATAACCTTTCTACCTCTATGAGGTAGTGGTAAAGTGTGCATACATTTTACCCTCCCCAAACCCCACTTGTGGGATTCCACTGGGTATATTGTTGTTGTTGTTTTGTCTTAAACACCCTATTTATCAAACTCACAAAGGCAGCTTGATCATTGGTCAAGCAAAAGATATCACAAAAAAATTATAGTCCCCATATTAATTTCTAAAAGTAGTCTTAGGCACATCCTCAGCCTTGAAAATTAGTTGAGCTTTTGGGAATCTTAGCCAAAGCCTTAGCCTACCCAACATTCCTCACTCCCTCAACCCTCTTAACAAAATTAGTCATCTTATGAAAGTCTTATCTGCAACAGTCATATGAACATTTAAAACCTGTAACTTAGAATTCAAACCTTTAACAAATATTCAGATCCTCTCATCCTTTATAGTCACCAGGTGGGTGGTATATTTGGACAAAACATGGCACTTAGCCTCATACGTGGCTACAATCATGTTATCTTGCTCAAATTCCATGAACTCATCTTTCTTGCGATCTCTCAAGGTCTGAGGCATGTACTTCTCCACAAATAATCCATGGAATTAGGATCAAGTAAGTGGTTGCAAGATTAGCGATTAGTATTCCACAAAAGCTCTTGGCCATTGCTTGGCCTTACCATAATGTTGGAAGGTTGTAAACTCTACTCCATGCTGGTGTACAATACTCAACTTATATAACCTCTCATAAAAATTCAAAATGAACTCATAAGCATCTTCACTTTCTATACCTAGGAACACTGGCGACTTTAGCTTCAGAAACTTTATCAGCTCATGTTTCATACTAGTCATTGTTGGCCCAAAAAGGGGGTGAAAAGATGCATTATCACCTAATGTCCTTCCCACATTAGGTACTACAGCTGCGGTAGGGTAAGCAGCTGGAGCTTAGGCGACAGGCACATGGGAATGACTTCAGAACCATCTAACCCACTTAGAAAATTCAGTACCTGCTGTGCAATTGTTGGGTCCATGGAAGGAAGTCCTGCAGTCTCTGCTTGAACATTTTTTCTACTTTTACATTCCTTTCTACCTTTACTTGCACATTCTCCTCAGTCTCCACTTGAGGTGTAGGTTTGACCTCTCTAACTAGTAACTCCGCAGCTTAGGCCTGCCCCTAGAGAGTGATACTCTTTCTCTATCTCAACCTCTTCCTCCTGCTATCCCTCAGCCCCTGCCCCTTATTACGACATCATTGGTGTGAGTTACTGGCCTGACATTGTTATTACATGTGTTAACATCTGCCTACAAAAGAGTATAGGAGTTTAGATACTAATTTGGATCACCAATTACCAATTAGAATCAAGTCATAAGACGAAAAGCAGAAAGAAAGAGAATATAGAAAAGATTTCCTAAAGTCTTGTAGCCTCTCCAAGAAAAGTACAAACTTCTTTATATCATTTCATAAGATTCTACTAGACTCATTTTGGTACAACGAGATCAACGAACCAAAGCTTTGATACCAACTTTGTCATGATCCTAAATGAACTGTGATTGACACTCACACTAACCCTTCCATGGGAGAATTGATACTCTAACCCAACTAACCAAACTAGCGGCAGGTTAAGTAATTTATAGTTACAGCAACAAGTTTAAATAACAAACTAGTTGAGTTCCCATAAACTCAAACAGAAATCTAACAATAAAAAAACAATCCATAGAAACTAAAATTCATTGTGTTAGAACTCTAATTGTAAGTCTAAACATGGGGATGCAACCCCAAAAAACTAAATAGGAAAATAAATGAAGTTTTAGTCTAGAAACAAGTGGACTATGAAGGCGGAAGAATCCATAGTAGCTCAAAAGATGCTAGCTCGCCCTTGAATTTTGAAATCAACAATCACCTAACTGAGGTCTCTATATAGTTGTCTAAAGATACTCTGTACTCAACAACAAGTACAGTATCAGTACATATAACAACAGCGTACTAGTAGTCACACGACTACTCCAATAAGTAAAATATATATCTAGCAATTAGAACACAGTAAATTATATATATACTAAAAAGAGCATAATATTCACAATTTGTTCTCCACATTGCAATTTCATACTTATCAAGATCAAACTATAATCCTACCAAGGGACCCACACCAAATAAGTAATATGTTGAAATGTGATGCCCAATCCAATAATGTGTCAAGAACATGACATCTAGTCTTATACTGTGTCAGAACATGACACCCAATCTAATAATATCTCATAATGTGACACTCAATCCCATAATATGTCCGAATGTTATACCTAATCCACAAGCATAAGCACAAATACAATCACAATCACAACCCTAACAACAATGAATAATAACAACTACCTTGTTCAAGTAATAGATTCATTGCATATAATTAAATCATGAAGGGTTATCAATTAGTTGTACACCATCATTCTCTTTCCTCATAAATGCAAAAAGTACTATGAGGTAGTTAACATGCATATATCATACAAATGAAAATATTAAACCATCACCTACTTCAAATTCGCCTTGAACACTATAGAACGAGAGATTTCCCCTTTTCCAAAATCCTAGCTCATTTTTGATCTATAAACAATCAAGGAAATATATATAATAAACAATAATGACCTAATTTATCTAGATTATAATGACATTTTAACCTTTAGCCACTTTCATGATCATCTCCCCCAACTAGGCTTTTACCCTCAATTAATTACAGGTCTAAACCTTTTTCTATTTCAATTTTTTCTGGAATCTAAGGTCTAGGAATTGAAATGCAAGTTAGAAAAATGATTAACTTACCTTTAGCAATGGAACTAGTGGAACATTGAAGAGAAATAACCCTTAGTCATTTTTGATCTCCCAAGGATTAAGTGGAAGAAATAAGAATGACTTTGGAACTTTTCTAACTTAAAATCCGTGAATATTCTACCGTGGCATCCACTTATTCCACCATGGCGACACCAATATAGCGGGAAAAGTTTGCCATAGCAGGTTGTGTGGAGATAGAAACTTCATAACTCACATCCCAACCTCATTTTTATAACACACACTTAAACCATGACATTAATGTGTTTGTGCCAAGATCAATTTAGTTCTCACCACTTGAATTCAGCTCCTTAAAGTCGTATAGGCCCGTATTGTCATGGCTATCAACTCATATGATCAAACTTTCAATCCATCTTTCAATCCATATCAGATTTCCCTGTACCGTACATGACTCAACTTTTGTCTAAAACTTGACTAGGCTCAAAATTTCTAACTTACTAGTCGAAAGTTTTCTAGCCCAATTTCCTTCTCATTCACCTATCCATAATGCTGGGGTCAGGTTATTATAAATTTTTTAATTACAATTGCATAAAGCAAATTCATTAGATAATAAATGAATTTATTATAGCTCCGTTATTTTTTAAATATATTTGACAATTCCATTCTTTTATTTATTTTTTGAGCAAAATTTATTTATCGATTTCATTTCATGTGAATTTCACTATATCTTCTTACAAAAATGTAAATTCATTAATATTATGTTCTCTTATTTATGTTGTGAACAATTTTCAGCTCTTTCTTGTTACTATATGTGGATTTTGGTCATTTTTAGAGAATTTTTCACAAATAGTTACTAATAATTATTTTAATTATGTTTTTTCGCCATAGTTTTCCTAATCATGATTCATTATCTATAGTCTAATTTGTAATGGTATTTTCATTTGTATAATTTTCTACCCTTTTGTATAATTCACTGTCAATATACAAACATGATAACTATATACAAATTCTGTATAAATACATTTAAAATTTTTCAAAACTTATGCAAATCAAATGTATCAACATAATAAATACATAAAAGGTCAGGGTAAGTATATATAATTTCTAAATTTATACAACTAGAAAAATTCTTAATTATATAATTAGGAATGCAATTATATAAATTTTGAATTTTGTATACAATTGGAACCTTTATAATGACTCTCTGGGTCGTTTTCTTTGCTATTCATCCTTTTTAACATTTAGAGCTTTTTTGTAATGATCCAAAGTTATTTATGACTTGATGATATTGACAGTTCAATGACCTAGTCATTCGTATGATTTTTATGCCAGTTTTCATGTTTTAAAGTTCTTGGAGTTTAAATGGTTGGCTGTCACCAAAATTTTGAGAAGATGGCCTCAAAATGCAATTCTAATGGTTCCATAAGCCCCAAAAATGGTCATTTAAAGCTAGGAGCATGATTAGCTCAATTATCGAGGCTATCGGTGTGAGTTTATGCCATTGGGAATTTTAGCAGCTTTTATCCTAAGTTCGACTTCAGTCAATATTCTTGGAAATGATGCTTGAATGAAAATTTTAATAATGTAGTTAGCTCCAAAACATTGACTTTGGTCTAGAATGACTTTTCGTGCGTGTTTCGAGGCTTCTAGTCTTATTTCAAATCTTTTGGTGAATTTTAGTTTAAAGTAGTGCTTAGACATTGTCACGACCCAAGCCTAGGACCTAGGTGTGACACGGTGAATGAGAATCCTAAAGGAATCCCAAACAAGCCTCTAAGAATAAGTAAGCATATCCTTGGTTGTGGAAGCATAAGCAAACATCAAGAAATTAAATCTAACGAAAATCAGGGATTTGGACTCAAACTATGGGGATAGAATGGGAATAGGAATTTCCACCATCAAATAACAAGCAAGAACTAAGGGGAGGGTAAGTAGGACTCAAACTATGAAGAAAAGGGACTTAAGACTTCCATCACATGCCGGCAACATTCAACAACACATACGAGGGATAGGGACTAAAGGAAGTCTTAAATTATTACATGAGCTTCATAAGAGTCAACACTTCATATTATCCAACAACACCTCTAACATGAGTGAATAGCGGCCAAGACATCTCTCGATCTCACCCTCAAAAGTAAATATCCAAAAATAGACAAGTCTTAACATAAGCATGGAGGAAAGTAATTACTATCCCTAGAATGGAGGACTCGCCAATAGTAATCTTCAAGCAAGCCAACTAGCAACGTGGAGGTGGATGAATAGGAGCTCCGGTCCCTACATGGTTAGATTATGTAGGCAAAAAGTATGCGTTAGTACTTAGAATGTATTAAGTATGAAGGGCGTAATGCAAGAAGAGATCATAAGCCATAATAATCAAGAAACATAATCATATACTAAGATAATGAGCTCAATATGATATGAATGATCAATGTCTTAGTCAAATCATGCATGGAGGATCATCAAATCTCATAACATAGCATACATATGTGGGAATAGACTATAGCCGACAAGTAAGACTATGCAAGCTACTACATGGAATCTCGATGTTTACTCTACACTGAAAAATTAGTGGTTTGCTTTGTTAAGGTAAACCATACCCTCACCTTACTGCATGACTTTTATATCAGGAGTTATATGATATCCTTACCTTACAGCATGGCCTTTTAGCTAGGAGTTACAAGATATCCTTACCTTAATTACGGCATGAACATTTCGGTAGGTATCACAAAATATCCTATGTTGGCACATAGTTAAGGGACAATGACTACTAACCAAGGTTCTCTCGGTGCTAAGTCAACATCCCATGGTATACTTAAATCATATACATAGTCATATCATACATAACTTCATTAATCATGGTAGTATCATATGCGTAGCTCATCAAAATCATCACATCATAGCATTAAAGAAGCGCTTCATATCATTCATAACATTCTCATGGATTCATAACATATTTATTAGTCCTCATTTATCATAACATACTTGTCTTGCATAACTTACCATAAATAGAGCATCAACATAAGAGACTTGTCATATAGCTTTAGTGAAAACATGATGGGTATGTGTACATATGCTTAAAATCATAAAATACAAGAGTATATGACATGAAAGAGTAAAACATGATCATTTAGAAGTCATTCAAAACAAAAAGCCATCGTAAAATCATAACCCAATTCGGGTGTTAGAAATCCATTCCAAAAATCAACAATCTTTCATAACATTTCAAGTTATCATAGCATGCATAGTGTAAGTATCATAAAAACCCTTCATAATATCAAATCCCAATAGGTATTCATGCATAATCAAAGCAATACTCAACAAAATCCAACTCAATTCATGCATTGGAGTAATAATAGGAAGTACTTATAAGATATTAGTCATTTGAAATCAAGAAATTTAATGAAAATAGTTTTGGGACTCCATGGGTGGATGAACCCATGGATGGAAGACCCACATACCTTGAAGCCTTGAGAAAGCATGGAAGAAGACTTTAAGACTCGTTCTGAATCACCTTGGTGCTTATCTTTGATGAAACAACCTTGAACCCTAGAAACTTGAAAGAATTTGGAAAATTTGGAGAGGATCTTAGGAGTTTTGAGAGTGATTTTGGGTCCAAAAATGGTGGATTTTTCAGCTACTACCGTACATGGGTCCAAGGATATGTCCCAATTGTCCTCATTCAAATATGAAAATTTGTGGAAAATTTTGGTCATGGGCGGAGAAAGTGGGCGACGTAGATTTATTCTGCTGCAGTTCATTTTTATGCAAAATTCAATTTTTCCCTGTTTTGGCCTAGGAATGAGTCTAGGTCAGTTTTACACTAAAATAGACCTTCTCCGCGATGCGAAGAGGTCATGTACACTTATGGAAAGTGCAAAAATATGTGAAATATTATTTTTCGATAAGGTTAACCTAAAAATTGAAGGTGACCCTTTTCCTACACAGTTTTATCTTCGAAAAAAAATACGAAGTCCCATTTGCCAAATAGCTCTCGAATTTGATGACATTCAAGAAATACACCATAAGGATGTATCTGAGTTGTGTGGGAGGCGTTACAGACGTGGACTCACTTTTTGTCGAGATGACTTCGAATGGAAATTTTGACTACTCTATTGAGTAGCATAGTGCATTTTGAACATACGGGGTTCCAAATGAATTTCGGGCACCCCGTCTGAGATTGGGGGATGGTTCAAATTATTGATGTAGCAAAAATCTGGTGTAGGGCATTTTGACCTTTGCATTCATGGGTTGTAGGGTCACGTTTGTTGTTGTATAGGCTAGGGGCATCCGCATTTGTATAGAATGGTCCATGATTATAACGTACAATTAGCCTGGCCTCCCTGTTTATGTGCCGCAAACTATGTTTATGAAGGTGCACGCCTCTTTCAGCCTACCCTTATTGACTGTCTAACTACATTGTTGAGAGGGGATAGACAAAATTAATAAGGATGCTTTAACGTTATCTTCCTGTATTATGAACCAAGCGAAGTGTATGAGTAGTTGTCATAGGTCTCCCTTACACAAATCAATCTAGTTTCCTAGTTGAACAAGGTCCCTATACTACTGTGTTTAATTCATTCCAATATCTCTCGAATCTAGACTTTATATAAACAACTAATTTACCCCCTAGTTGATCAGGCTATGAAGTATAGATAAAAGCAATATAGGAACAACTAATATGATAAACAAATATTTCAAATTAATAATGATTAAACAATCATCTTATTAGTTACCATAATCTTAGTACCAGAAGCTTAACTCCACATAGACATGAAGAAATTACCACAAATCATTCAAAGATAAATGTAAAAATAAGTGATAATTGGAGAAGAAAAGATGAGGTTTAGCTAATAATTAAGTTCAACATTTATTTCATCAAGTTATTTGATTATCTGGTTGCTGATTCATAGGGTTAAAATTATCTAAAGAGGGTTGCAGCCTCTGCCGACTCATCCTTATTGACTGCCTAAGTACATCATTGAGCGGGGATAGACAAAATTAATAAGGATGTATTAACGTTATCTTCTTATATTATGAACCAAGCGAGGTGTATGAGTAGTTGTCACGGGTATCCCTCACATAAATCAATCTAGTTTCCTAGTTGAACAAGCTCCTTATATTACTGTGTTCTATTCATTCCAACATCTCTCGAATCTAGAATGAACAACTAAATTACCCCTTAATTGATCAGCCTATGAAGTATAGATAAAAGTAATAGGAACAACTAATATGATAAATAAATATTTTGAATTAATAATGACTAAAAAATTATCTTATTAGCTACCATAATCTTAGAATGAGAAACTTAACTTTACATAGACATGAAGAAATTACCACAAATTATTCAAAGGTAAATGTAAAAATAAATGATAATTGGAGAAGAAAAGATGAAACCAAAATTCTCCGGCCTCCACGACAACTCCTACTTCTCTCTAGGTTAATAGTTATGTAAAACCTAGTTTTACAGAATATTTATAGATGTAGGAAAAAACCCCAACTAAAATAATTGAGTCCAGAACAAATTGGAAAATCTAAAACTGGAATGAAATTGGGTCTTCACGCGAACTGTATACTCCATCTTCAACAATTCCTTGCTCGTCCATTATGCCACGCGGAAGCCAGCAGTCATATTGCAATTGAAATTGCAATGCTGCATGCGTATTTATAATATATATAAATATATTATTATATTCAATTTAATCCATTAAGCTGCCTGGTTGAGTTTTCTTCTGTAAATTTCTCTTTTTAATTCGTTTGAGCTCCAAATCTTGTTATTTTTGTGCCAATTAATCCTACAAATAAATACACAATTTAGCACAATCCATAAAAGTTATGCTCAAAAAGGATAAATAAGAGGTAAATAATGACTAAAAATATGTAATTTTGGCCTAACATCAGAAAGTCTAGCTTGGTAGCCTTTTGCGCTCACGGGCAAGCCTTCGCGGTCATGGGGAAGACTTTCTTCAAGTCCTTTTAAATAAGGACCAGACCCTTTCTTGCCTGTTTTTATATTTTCAAAACGCAATTTCTGAAGTTGTAGAACTTTGTGTGAGGTGATTTCAAGTGCATTAGGTCCATATTGCTCATAGGTACACTATGGAGAGGTTGGAAATCATTGGGAACTATCTTTTTGAGTCATGTTTTTATCTGAAAGGGGTTTCCCAAGATCATTCCTAAGCTTTAATGGTAAATTTATTTATAATCTAATTTTTATTTTTTTGAGCCTCGATTTGGGCCTTATTTTGGGGTACAAGTTCAACATTACAATTGTAACCTTTTTGTGAGTCGACTTTTGATTTTCGTCGTGGGTCCCACAAAATCATTTTAGACCCGATTATGGATCCGTCTTCAAAAGCACAATTTTGGTGTCAAAACATTTGTATTAACGTGGGATCAATATGTAAAGCCCCACCTATGAGAAATATGAAAAGTGCAAGAAATGAGTTATTGAAATCTTTTGAGTGTGAGTGATTACGAGGGGTTTTACGCGTCGTAAGTGGTTCAATGGGCCATAACTAGTCCTCGAGACTTGGCGAAAATGATGATTTCTGAAGTTGGGAATACGATTTATCAGACAGCCCGTAGAATGATTTACGAGTCGTATGTCCTATCATAGGTTGAAAATCAGAAAAAAGTTTTTGAGGGTCTAAAATGTTTCCAGACAAACCCCTATGGCGGTAAGTTGGACCACTGCCCGTAAACGGGGTCTTGTGGTCCTGTTCGATAGAATTTTATAAGGAGCATTTTTGTCATTTCCCAGAATTTTATGCCAATACTATGTCATTTTAACCCCCCAAATGGCCCCTTTCCAGCCTTATACACACTTCACTCTTTCATTTCAATTCATTTCCCAAAAACCCTAAGTCTAAAAGCTCTCCCAAACACTCCCAAAGCTCTTAAGCAAGAAGGTCAAGCTAGGGTTCTGGATTTCTTCATCTCCAAATCTGATTCTCCTCTATTAAAATCACCTAGGCATGTGGGATTGATTGTGGAGACTTTCTCTTCATAAGCTCAACTATTCCTCTTCTCCTTTCTGATTTCTCAAGTTATGGTAAACATGGTGATTTTATGAATCCCCTTTATATGATGATAATACAAAGTATTTTATGATGGTTTATTCTTGTATATTATTATAGTATGAAATATCATGTGAAATCAATGGTTTTATATGAGGGTACGTTGATGCCTCAATGAAGTTTTGTTATGCTTGGTGGGTTCCTATGAATAATAAACAAGTGATCTCATGGTACTTACTAATAATTTGCATGATTTTAAGCTTATGAACATGTATCCAGCATGAATTTGATAAAAATGAATGTCAAGTTTCTCAAGTAATGAATGCCTTATGGCAAGCTATGTATGTTAAGCATTTTGAGACTAATAAAAGGTCTAATAAGTATGCTATGAGCTCATGAGTATGATATGAATAACAAGAATGATGTAAAGCCCTAATTTGATGAAACAAGTTGTGTTTGATGAGCTACTTCAAGAATGATATTATTATATTTTGAGACTATACATGTTATGACTATGACTATGTTTCAAGTATGTCATAGGATTGTGACCTAGCACCGAGAGGACCTTGGTAGTCTCCCGTTGTCCCTAACTATGTGCCACCATAGGTATGATTATGGTTCCCTATATGGGCTTGTACCTACCAAAAAGGCAATGCCGTAAGGTAAGAATATTTTTTGAACCTACCGAAAAGGCTATACCGTAAGGTTATCATATGCAACCCACTGAAAAGGCTATGCTGTGAGGTGGTGGCACTTTTTGAAAAAACCATGCCATAAGGATAGTGTTTGGTCTACCTTCCCAAAGTAGATTGCCCCTTGTCCAGTGTGGAGTAAATATTGAGATTCCAAGTAGTAGCTTGCTTGGTCTTATATGTCAGTTATGATCCCCTCATGACATATTGAGCCTATATCCATTATTTATGATTATGCATATTGTTTTAATTTTGGTTTATGTTCCTTGTTATATTTGCACCTCGTATACTTAGTACATTCGAAGTACTAACACATACTTTTTCCTACATGATCTTACTATGTAGGACTCGGAGCTTCTTTTCCTCCTCCTCCACGTGTTTAGTGATGTCACCCAAGTTATACCTCCTTTTTAGAGGATAGAGCAGTTGCTATCAAGAAATAAAACCTAACAAAAGTTAGGGTCGAACCCACAGGGAATCCATAGACTCAAGAGAATTCACCTATTTGCAATCTGAATGATCAACCGACTTACTTCCCTAAAGGAGGGGAGGTTTGCAATAACCAATGAGAAATATAACTAAACTAACTATCACAAGAGAGAAGTCAATATGGAGAAAAACTAAGGTATAGTGTTCCCCATGATTCCCCATCTCAGTATCACCAGATAACCTAGTTATTTTATAGTGTATAGCACGCAAGATGGTAAGTTATGTTCACCAAACCCTTTGTGCATTGCTAACCCTTACCTATTAGTCCCTGTATAACCTCTCGTTGGCCCAGTTTGATTGATTAGACGAGAACACATCAATCAAATCCTATTAATTAATTTCTTTTCCTATTCATTACTACCTTGATCCAGTCAGTAACACTAGGCGGGTTCTAATGTTGGCCACCATTTGAAAACATTCAATACGAAGAGAATTAATTAATACACGCATATACACTTTCCAAGAATCATGAATAATCCGGTTTTACTTTGTTAGTTTTTCATGGTTCTCATAACCATAGTTGTGGACTCATGCTATGTGTAGATGCAAGAATTATGAATTGAGAAGACATAATTGAACACGTACACAATAGAATTAAGAACAAGAAAAATCCAACTTCAATAAGAATCACAAGGTTTAAGGTAAAATTCAAACAAAAGTGTTCTCAAAGACTCTCCAATATGATCTTACAATTTTCTCTCTAAGTATAGAGTTCTCTGAGTACTAGGTGAAAAACTCCTGAAAAATAACCTAACAAACCTATTTATAATAATTAAAATTCAAGTCCTAAACAAAATAGAAGAACTGGTTAGCACGCCATATGAAATGCGTTTTACGGGCCGTATTATATTCCACGACCCGTAATCAGGGTCTCATACTCAGCTGGTGAAAATTTGGACTTCAACTCTATGACACCCCCCTACGACTTGTAAAGTGGTTTACCACCTTAAAAGGGGTTTCGTCTGATGAAATTCCTGGAAGACTAAGTCTCTGATCCTTAGGGTACGAACCATCTTCTACGACTCATAAAACTCTGTATGACACATCTGCATGTTCGTAGAATAAACTTTAGAAAACAATACGTCACTGGAATTTCCATGAAACCACCCTACGGTCCATAGAATGATCTACGACCGGTAAAGGGTGTTGCATTACAGAAAAAACTCAGTAACTTCTGCAATCTTCCCCAAAATCAAGGCCAACCTGATCCTGCAAACATAAACACAAAAACACATAAAATCAACTAACATCGCATTGGGAACACACAAAATTCCAAGTTTTAAGCATCAAAAGTGTTGTATTTTGGCAGCACATTGACACCCTCAACTTAAAATTGTTGCTTGTCCTCAAACAACGGACTCAATCTATATAGATAATACAGTAACACACATACCTCAACCCAATGTCATACATCATATAAATGTTAGACTCAGATAGCCACACCAACTTTTCAAAACAGGATCAGATAGTTATCTAGAAAACCAATACAACTTGGTGCATGTAACAACACAACCATGACAAGAAAGGAACTATCAACAGTCCACAATCACTGAACAAGGCTAGTGCTAACAATGCAATGCAAGTGCCCTCATAGAAAGAAGTCTCATATTTGACTCTCAATATGTTTTCATGTTTAACCTTGGGACCATGCAAGATCACTCACCCTTACAAAAGATATCCATGCATAATGTCTAATACTATAGGCTTGCCCCTATATTCATGACTCATACCTTCAACTAACTGGACTAGGATCACATTAGGACTTTCTCGGCTTGGAATGTAGGTTTAGGGTGCTTTGGTCTAATATTATGGGAAAATAGTGACTAAAGGCCCTCATTGCCACTGCATTTTTTCACACTTTCGCGCTACTAACTCTGTTATTTTCACCTTATTCTCCCTTTTTCCTATTTCAAGCTTTTCTAGGTGCTTTGTTTTCATTTTTTAACTTTTTGCCTTGTTTCTACAGTTCATTTTGCTTTTTAGCATACACTAAGGCATCATTATTTTTCTTGCACCCAGTACATGATTTTCCCTTTTTCTACGTATCACTAACCCACCCCCTTCTTTTGTGTTTCACCCTTACACCAGCCACCCTCAACTTAGGATTTTGGCCTACGTTGAGGTGCACAATGTCCGTCCTCAGAACTAGGGCTACTTTTGGTAGCCACCCTCAGCTTAGGCTCTTTGCGTCAGTTAAGGTATAGAATGTTCAAGGAAGGACCAGGGCCAATTTTAGGGTTTTACAACTAACAAGGCTAGGTTATCAGGTGTTTTCAAAGAATAGGTACATGTCAGGCTCAAATATTAGGAACAAGGGACTATATCATAGTTTTAGTTGGTCATTTTAGGCTAAGTTGACTATTAAGAACAATGGTCTAAGATCCTTTCCTAATTTAATTAATCTTAGTCTAACTTAGAGTAATAAGACAAGTTCTGGATTAGCACAAAATACATGAATCTATCAAATTAAGTTCACATCACATGGAACTGCATACATTATCAACAAAAGACTCTTAGATCATGCTTTTTATCTCAATGTACCCTTACTTATCAGAACAGACATGTCACACCTAAACATGCATAGTGGCTATCTAACTACTAATAAAAAATTATTGTGGGTATCATTTTTTTCAAACAAAACACAAAACATGCTATATGCCACAATTTTTGGTACTATATGCTACAAATGCTATCTAAATATCCTAAACCTGTCGGTTCAACAGAAAGTAAATATCCACTGGGAAAAAACACAAAGAAAACTCTAGGATCAACAATTGGGGTAGTTATGGACCTAAGCTACTCAAACTTCACTGAGGCCCATAACTACTCTCTCCCCATTGAAAAAGATGTGCATTGTCCCTAATGCACAAAATCAAAACAAAATAACACATAAGGTGTCAAAAAGCATACCTGGCACGCCTAAGCACCAGTGTGTGGCTGAGTCTGGACACCCTCTTCCTGCTGGGTGGTTTGCTCAGTAGTAGTACTCTGTCCGAAGGCCAACATCCCTCATCTGCTCCAACTATCGAGCTGGTCGCATCTCTTCATCATGTCTCGATATCCTCAAGATAAGCTTGAACTCCTCCTCCTCTGTGAGCCTCGCATGATGCGTCTCTCATCTGGCTCACCATCATTTTTACAGGGTCTCTTCTCGATGGAAGACTGCATAGGCTCATCAAGAGAAAATAAATCAACCACCAACACCAGAGGTATGGTCGTTGGTAGTGCAACCGGTGTTGCGAGTGCTGCAATCATGTCAGCTCGGAGTTGATGGATCTCCATCTGCATAGCTGACAAATCTAAAGGCCAGGCCTCACCCAATCTCCATTGTAGCCTCTCCTCAAAGGTGTCAATATAGGCATTCACGATAGAGATATGGTCCTAAATAGTAGCGACCACGAATGCCTGCATTCGACCCTCCGAGTCTGAAATAGCTTGACTGACCCATATATAAATGGAGACTACACTATATATAGAAAGAAAGAAAGAAAGAAAGAAGAAAAAGAACTATGAAAAATAATTCTAGTTAAGAAAGAATATTCTAAATATAACTTAACTAGAATTAATAAATACTAGTTAAGAAATAAGATTATAAACTAGAATTAAGAAATACTAGTTAAGAATATTTTGAGTTTTGGACTCATAACGAGTTTATTTTCTTATAGTTTGATTGTAATTATGGACATTTGACTGGTTGCATAGAGGATGACAGTGTGTTTTATGAAGAATGTACAGGTACAGGGCTAAGTCAACCAATTTTGGATGAGAAGAGCATTAGGAGGTGTCTCTACAATTGGTTCTATGGGTCATAAAACACACTATGACTCATGCACCATCTCATGGAGAATTCTAGTGAGCAAAAAAATTGTGCACTCCAGTCCACGAGCCAACTTTACAATCTGTAGATAAATCTATGGGTCGTGAATGGGGCTCGTGGACCCCAGTTAAGTTTCTTAAAAATTTCTAAGTGTTCCGGTTTTTACGACCAACTCAACAAGTCATAAATCACTCTACAACTTGTAGACTAGTCTGTGGAACCCAGTCCTAAAATCTAGGGTTTGGATGTTCTACAAAGCCACAGTTAACGAGCCGTAAGACACTCTACGGCCGGTAATTGGGGTTTCGTGGAGTCCAGGCCCATTAGATTCCCATTGACCAGTCAAGGTATAAATAATGAGTTCAAATTATTTTGACCCCATTTCTAACCTAATTTACAAAACATGATTCTAACCATCGATAGCGACCATACGCCCATTTTTCGGCGATTTTTCGACTACCTAGGGTTTAGTGCCTCTTCACCTCCTTCATCTTCTACAACTTAATCACATAACTTGGTTTGCTTTCGGTTGATTCAAAACCTTTAATTTTCCTATGCTTGTCTGATTGAATTGGACATCATGTTGGGAATGGTAGTTTAGACACAAAACCTATGTTTGAATTGAACATGTGATAATTGAATTTGAGTTGCCCATATTTGAATAATTGTCTAAGGCCGGAATTGGGTATTATTGCCTTGTTTATATGATTTGAATAGTATAATTGGTGCCTATTGAATCACCCACCATGTGTGAAGAACTGATATTATGTGTAAATTGGTGGGTGATGACATAGGTGCACAAATTTTGTTGAGTAATTATCATATGGGGTGGGAATAGTTGGGCAAACATGCTTAATCACTTTCGATGGGGTGTATACTTTGAATAACATGTTGGGGTCTTGGTTATGGTGTGAAAATCATGTGGGTGTGCGTCTTTGCTTCGATGTTGTTAGAATAAATATTGAAAAAGTCATATGGGGTCCTTTGTGATGGACTTAGAAACTCAGGTAACTGAGTGTTCTTGTCTACGAATGGCTTTTATGGCCCATGGATCATTTCATGAATCGTGATTGCCCCTTGTACAAGATATCAGAAACTTAAAATTTCTGAGTATCCATCAGGCGAGACCTTTTACTTGTCCTAGAATACTTTACGGCTCGTAGACAGGTCTTGTAGATCTTTGCCAAGAATATATTCACACACTGTAATTCTCTACGACTTAGTCTATGATTTGTAAAGCATTTTATGAGTCATACCTAGTCTCGTAGACTTTTCCCATGAGAAAAATTATTTGGACCACTATTTTACAAGAGCTCTTTATGGTTCATAGTACCAACTATGGCCCATAAAGATGCTTTCGTAGACCCTTCTGTAACTTAGTCTGAATTATTTTTGCATTTCAGTTTTTGATTTGTGGGACTAACCAAGATGCGTAAATGTTCGTGTTTTAGGTTCTATAGGACCAAAAGCCAAACGTGATGAGATCAGGGCCCTACAGAGGAGGCTCAAAGATGAGTCCTCAGATGATGAGCAGGCCACCACACTGAGTAGCTAATTTGAGGACGTCGGGGTCGACCTGGACCCGAAGGCTGATAGACCATAGACCAGAGTTGCTGCCAGAGCTGGGCACACTCAGGCTCTTATCATCCACACTTCCCAGTCAGATGAGAAAGGAAATGATAGGAGTTATTCACCCAGATTAACTCTATCCATAAAGGACTACAACTCTGAGGCAGGTTCTGAGGACGGATCAGAAACGGAGTCCTCTGCATTGCCACATTCTTCACCACATGACGCACTAACTAATCGGTGGTGCATCGAGGGTATGTGGGATATCTATGTGGAGCGCAAGTAGCAGAAAGAGTGGGGCAAGCCAGCCCACTCCATTTATGAGGAGACCAAATTCATCTCAGATAGACTCGACTTTGTCCCCAGTCTTCGGGAGACCATGATTCAGTATGGGCTTTAGTGGCTCATTCACTCACTTGGATGACACTCCCTCGACTATTGTGGGGGAGTTTTATGCTCCATACACAGCCATAGTACATAGCACTCTTCCCAAGGGGAAAAAGCCCCTCGCTCAGCCTATATGGATTGAGACGAGAGTGAGGGGCCGATAATTGGACATATCAAAGACTACCATCCACCAGATGCTTTTTGTGCTTGAGTTCCCTACCCCAAATCTACTGTAAAGTTTGACTATAGGGTGGGGCAGACGAGGGACCTATTAGTGATGAGAGATCCAGAACAACGAGCCAACTTGATGAGATGGGTGGCTGGTTATATTGCTAAGTAGGGTCCAGAACTTGCTAGGTCGCCACACACTCGAAATCTCTTGTCAAGGCTTCGCTTAGTTTCCCGCCAAAGTTTTGGTAGGCTGTTGTTTGATCACGCATTCGGCTTGCTATTGCTGAAAATACATTGAAATCAAAGCATGCAGTACTAGTTGCCAGTATTGTGACTGGTTATGACATTGAATGGGTCTGCCTCATCGCCGAGCAGATCCAGGAGGCCTCCTTAAAGAGGTCCACCTTCATCCTGTTCCCTTGCTTGATATATCAGCTCTTTCTAGAGCCAAGGGTGGAGAGTTTGCACCAACTGGACCAGCTGATTGAGGCCCAATGTACCTTGGATCTCAGCCTGATCAAGGCTGAAGAGAACCTGGTGGCACTCCGGCGAGCACAGCACTAGCCTGCTCTTATGCCAAAGATATTCTCCCTAGTACCACCGCCTGAGGGTTCACAGACTACCACCACCATTGCTGCTGCTACTGAGGAGAGGCCCCCGCAGCCTGAGACAGATGAGGAGAGGGGGGGCCCTACTTCCATTCCTGCACCATAGGCCACAACAGCACAGGCTACTCTCGCAGGCATGGTTTACATGTCTGCTGCATCTATACAGGCCATGGCGCAAAGGTTATCTTATGCTAAGTCGCAGTTAACTAAGCTTGTTCATCAAACTAGGCCACGGGTCCTCCAGGCCATTTTAGACTAGGAGGGTCATATACAGGCATTCAGGGTCACTGATATTCAGGATCGTCTCTCCCCCATGGATGCCCGCATTGATGCCTTCGAGATGAGAGTATAACAGAGCCTGCGCATGGCCCGACAATAAGATTTGATGGCCCTTCAGACGGAGATACAATGACTTTGGGATGACATGACAGCAGCACTGGCAGCATAAGTTACACTACCAGAGACTACACTCTGATGCCGTTGGTAGATCTTTTTGTCCTGAAGAGCCCATTCAGTCTTCCCACGGGAAGAGACCCTGCATAGAGGATAATGATCCAGATGTTATATCCTCACGTATGGGGCTTATAGAGCAAGAGGAGCTCGAGCTGGTCTTAGTTATGAGATAAAAGGAAAAATGAAGTGTAAAAGGCTGAAAATGAAAAGAAAGCATCCAAAAAAGCTTGAAATAGGAGAAAGGGAGAATGTGGTAAAAATAGTAGAGTTGGAAGGGCAAAAGTGTAGAACAACATAGTGTCAAGTAGGGCCTTTAGTCACTATGTTCCCAAAATACCATACCAAAGCTCCTTGAGCATATGTTACAGGCCTAGAATGTCCTAAAGTGATCCTAGTCCAAGTAGTTGAAGGTCTTCGTAATGAGTATAGGGGAAAGCCTATGGTATTAGGCATGATATATGAATATCTTTTGTGAGAGTGAATGATTTTGAATAGTCCTAAGGTTCTACATGAAAACATCATTTAGTGTCAAGTATGAGACTTCTTTCTGTGAGGTTACTTGCATTACATTGTTAGCACTAGACTTATTCAGTGATTGTGGATTGTTGATAGTACCTCACTTTCAATACTTGTGTTGTCACATGCACTAGTCTATGTTGGTTTGCTAGATGGCTATCTGATCTTATTTTGAAAAAGTGGTGTGGGTATCTGAGTTTGAGATTGATGTGATGTATGCCATTGGGCTGATGTCTATGTGCTATTCTATTATCTTTGTAGATAGAGCTCGTCATTTGAGGACAAACAACAATTTTAAGTTGAGGATGTTGATGTTCTGTCAAAATACAACACTTTTGATTCTTAAACTTTGAATTTTGTGTGTTCTCAATGCGATGTTAGTTGGTTTCGTGTGTTTTGTTTTATATTTGCAAGAGTACAGGTTTGGCCTTGATTTTGGAAGAAATACAGAAGTAGCTGATTTTTGATGCAGTATGAGACCCTTTACGAGCCGTACATCATTTTACGGATTGTGAAGTTGTTTCGTGGACAATTCCAGTGAGGGGATGATTTTCTGAAGTTGGTTGTATGAACATGAAGATAGGTTGTGGAATGATTTATGACTCGTAGACCATGGTTCGTGCTCTGAGGATCAGAGATTGGAACCTTCTGAAAATTCATCAGACGAAACCCCCATTATAGGTCGTAAACCACAATACGAGTCATAAAGGAGTGTCATAGACTTAAAGTCCAATATTTCAGAAGCTTTGTATGAGACCTCGATTACGGGCTGTGGAGTGCAATACAGACGGTAAACTCCTTTCATCTGGCGTGCCGACTAGTTATCCTGTCATGTTTAGCACTTGTATTTTACTTATAATAAATAGGTTTTTTAGGTTATTTTTCATAAGTTTTCACATAGTATTTAGAGAACTCACTAGTTAGAGAGAGAAAATAGTCGGATTACATTGGAGAATCTTTGAGAACACTTGTATTCAAATTTCAACTTTAATCTTGTGATTCTCTTTGAAGTTAGATTTGTTTGTTCTGAATTTAATTTTGTAAGTATTTAATTATGTTCTTCCAATTCATAATTCTTACATCTACACTAAGCATGAGTAGCTAAATCGACAACTAGGGTTGTGGGAACCATAAAGAATTAACAAGGTAAAATCGAATAATTCATAATTCTTCGAAAGTGTGCATGCATGTATTAATTAACTCTCTTAATTTTGAATGTTTTCTGATGGTGGCAAACATTAGAACCCGCCTAGTGTTACTGACTGGACCAAGGTAGTAATGGATAGGAAAAGAGATTAATAAACATGATTCAATTGATGTGTTCTCGTCTCATTAACCAAACTAGGCCAAGGGGAGGTTGTACTGGGACTAATATGTAATGGTTAGTAATGCACACTATGGAGATGGGCCAAGTCGTATAGTGAAATTCACCTCTCAGCTTTGACCAAACGGATTGGTAAACTTAACTTACTATCCTACATGCTACACACTAGAAAAGAATTAGGTTATTCGGTGATACTAAGTTAGGGAATCATAAGGAACACAATACCCTAGTTTCTCTCCATATTGATTTCTCTCTTGTGCTAGTAAGTATAGTTTTATTTTCCATTGATTATTAACAAACCTCCCTCCTTTCGGGAAGGAAGTTGGTTAACTACTCGAATTGCAATCATTGAATTATCTTGTGTCTACGTATTCCCTATAGGTTCGACCCTAACCTTTGTTAGGTTCTATTTCTCGACAGCGATCGCTTTATTCTCAAAAAGGAAGTGCAACTCGGGCGACAATCACCATGCTTCAATTGATTGTATAACTTGCAAGGTTAGATTTCAATTACCTAACGAACCCGTCCTTGAGTGGGAAGGTCATGATTCAGTGGTCAAAGGTAGGTTCATCTACCATCTTGTTTAGGTTACGGAGGTCGAGTCAAAGGTCCCTTCTATTGAGTCAGTTCTATTGGTCAATGAGTTCCTTGATGTCTTTCCCAATGAACTTCCTGGCATCCCTCCCAAAAGGGAGATAGATTTCAGTATAGAACTCCTTCTTGATATACAACCTATTTCTATTCCCCTTTATTGCATGGCCTCGGTGGAGTTGAAGGACTAACTAAAAGATTTTTTGGAGAGGAGTTTCATAAGGTCTAGCAAGTGACCTTGGGGTGCGGCAGTGTTGTTTGTAAGAAAGAAAGAAAGATCACTTTAAATGTGCATTGACTACCAGCAACTCAATAAGTTCACCGTGAAGAACAAGTATCCCTTGCCAAGGATAGATGACCTATTTGATCAACTTGAAGGGCTAGACACTTCTCAAAGATTGACCTTCAGTCTGGGTACCATCAACTAAGGGTAGGGGAGTGTGACATTCCCAAAATGACCTTTCGAATAAGATATGGGCATTTTGAGTTCGTGGTGATGTCCTTCGGCGTAACTAGTGCTCTACCCATATTTATGGATCTTATGAATAGGGTCTTTAAATCCTACCTTGACATGTTTGTGGTGGTGTTCATTAATGATATTTTGATCTATTCTCGAAGTAAAGAAGAGCATGCCAAGCATTTAAGGGTAGTGTTGTTAACATTGAGGGAAGAAAGGTTATTTGCCAAGTTCGACAAGTGTGAGTTTTGGTTGAG
Source organism: Solanum medicagineum (assembly GCA_026153255.1). NCBI lineage: Eukaryota > Viridiplantae > Streptophyta > Magnoliopsida > Solanales > Solanaceae > Solanum > Solanum medicagineum. The sequence goes on along the minus strand of JAPFFP010064694.1, from coordinate 16,425 downwards.
GAAAGTTGCCTTTCTAGGGCATGTAGTATCAGGTGAAGGGATCAAAGTAGACCCAAAAAAAGACGAGGGTGATAAAAAATTAGCCTAGACCCTTGACTCCGATGGATATTAGGAGTTTCTTGGGTTTGACGGGGTATTGCCGGAGATTCATGAATGGTTATCCTCAGTTGCTTCTCCCTTGACAAAGTCAACACAAAAGAAGGATTAAAATTTATTGACCAAGGAATGTGAAAGAAATTTCCAAAAATTGAAAGAGAAGCTTACATCTGCTCCTATTTTGGCTCTATAGAAAGGGTTAGAAGGGTTTGTGGTGTATTGAGATGCTTCGAGAGTTGGCTTGGGGTGTGTGTTGATGCAAAACGGCAAACTCATTGCCTATGACTCTAGGCAAGTAATGGTACATGAGCTCAATTACCCTACCCATGATCTTGAATTAGAGGTTGTTGTATTTGCCTTGAAGATATGGCGTCATTATTTCTATGGGGTTCATGTAGATGGGTACACCCAAAGAGTCTCCAATACGTGATCACCCAAAGAGATCTTAATTTGAGGCAACGAAGGTGGTTGGAATTCCTTAAGTACTATGACATGAATGTGCATTACCATCCGACTAAAGCTATTTTTGTGGTCGATTGATGATGTTCACGCTCTAATAAGAAAGTGATCGTTGTCAGCAATTAACCTAACCGAAGGTTAGGGTCGAATCCACAGGGAATACTAGGTTTGACTGCAAGACTTCACTACCAATTATTTGAAGTATCTATAACTAAACTCTCTAAAAGGGTGGGGGGATTTTGTGTTTCAAGGACAAAAATGAATAGATACTACACTACGATGCGAGAAAATGCTAAATTTTAGGGACAACTTGGGAATTATGTTCCCCATGGTTCGTTGACTCAATTAACCTAGATAACATAACTACAATTAGAGATTCGCATGCAGGACGGTAACTTAGGTTCTTCCAACCCTCTTGTGAAGGTGAAGGTCGAACTTCACCATGACACTTGGTCGGCAACCTTGGCGTGCAACTAACCATTACCTATTGTCCCAGTCAACCTCCCCTTGGTCAGGTTTGGTTGATTAGACGAGAACACATCAATCGAATGCTTCCATCTACATCCCTTTTCCTATTCGTCACTACCTTGGTCAGGATAGTGATAGTAGGTGGGGTTTGGTGTTGGACACCACCAAACAACAATGATAAAGAAGGGAAATAGACAATACATGCAAAACCCCAATCATAGAAATGCACAAGCCTAGGTCATCTCAAGTCAACTACCCATAGTTCCCACAACCCCAAGTTGTGGGTGCTTAGCTAGTCATGGCTAAGGCAAAGCTGACAGAAATGCAAATGCAAGACATAGTTGAGAATTTTATCCAAAGCAATAAAGAGTGAAGACACCACAAGTTGCAAACCACAAGCTTGATAGATTGACAATGAGTACAAAGCAAGATTTGCAATCCCCAAAATTGGGTTTTCCAAGAGAAACATAAAGAACATTGCTAAAACCCTAAAATATTCTTGAGAGAATATTCAAAGGCGCATTCAATGTCTAAAAGTTGGAATCCCCTATAAAACCTAACTTAAAGTATTTATAGTAGTTACAAGTTTAACCCTAAAAATTACACAAAAAAGACAACTGGTAGCTGGTTTGCCTCACAGGAACAACTCGTAGGATGACCTACGAGTCATAATCGGGGTCTCGTATTAGATTCTTGGCATCTTGGACTCAACTGGTATGACACACTAGTATAAGTCGTCGCTTGGGCTACAACTCGTATGCTCCTCTCGTAGTCTAGGCCTTCAATTTTTTATCCAAAATTTGGGTTCTCTATTTCTTGCTATGAGTACACCTATACGAGTCGTAAGTCTAGTGTTGACCTCCACTTAACAAATTTCTAATTTTTGGTCTTTGTTTATTGCTACGACAACACCCTCCGACTCGTAGCTTGGGCTATGACTCGTAGATGAACTCCTATGTCCTATGCTTCAGCAAAATCTACAATTTTTCTCCAAAATTATGCCAACCTAACTTATCTGCAAGAACAACATAAAACACATAAAAGCTATAAAAAGTCGCATTAAGAACTCACAAAATCCCTTGTTTTAGGCATTAAATGTGTTGTATTTTGATAGCACATCAACACCCTCAACTTAGAATTATTACTTCTCCTCAAGTGATGACTCAATCTACGCAGACAATGAGAAATACATAGCAGTTATACCAATGGCATATACATCATTCACTCTAATCCAGGTACCCATCTATCATTTTGAAAACTAGATTACAAAGCTACTAAGTAGAATAAAAGCATGATGATGAATTTAGCAACCCAACTATGATAAGCTAAGGAGCATCATCCACCCACAATCACTGGTATAGCCATATGCTAATCAAGTAGTGCAAATGCCCTCACAGAAAAGAAGTCCCTCTTACTCACTCAAAAAGCATTTAGAATTTAGGGACTGAGGAAGCATTAGGCTTGCCTCTATACTCATCTTCCAGCTTGGTGACAAAGTGGATTTGGATCACTTTAGGACTTAAAGGGCTTGTAACATAGGTTCATGAGGCTTTGGTATGGCAATTTAGGCAAGTAGTGACTAAAAGCTATCCTTGAACCATGTTTACCAACACTTTTGCCTTCCTAACCCAACCATTTTCACTAAATCCACCTTATTCTCCTATTTCAAGCTTTCCCAAGGTGCTTTCTTTTTCTTCTTCAGTTGTGTCTTAATCTTGAACTCTTTTTGTGCAAATCTTTTTCAACTCAAGACACTTTTCATTTCTTTTTCTTCACCCAGCTCATGATTATTCATTTCTTTCCTTCTTTCCCAGCTAACCACCTTATTTTTGTTATTTTACCACAATAAAGGCCACCCTTAATTTAGGCTTTTAGCCTGAGGTGAAGTACACAATATCTATGCCTTAAACCAGGGCTATTCAATGTAGCCACCCTCAACTTAGGCTTTTATCCTTAACCAAGGTTCACATGTTCAAGGATAGACCAGGGCCAATATCAAGGTATTTCATCAAACAAGTTCACGTTAGCACGGTGTCAAGAAAGACTGAATACATGAGAAGCTCAAAAATTTGGAACACGGGTTCACTAGCTCATTTGGTAGGTCATATAAGCAAAAATGGGCTCACTGAAAGAACAAAGGCCTAAGATCCCTTCCAAATCAAACAAATCATCAAGCCAATCTTAAAGTAACAAGGAAAGTTCTGAGTCCATACAAGATGCATGAATGCGGCAAAATAAGCTCACAACACACATGACATATTACACACACAATGAAGTATAAACTCTATCCTCAGCTTACCTTCACATTATCAGAATAAACATTGCCAGATACTCATAATGCATGAATGCATCAATAACCACAATCTCCAAAATTTTAAGGGTACCTAATGTTTTTATCAAAATTTAAAAAGCATTTAAAGACTATGCATATACCAATAGATAACACTACTATGTATCTACAAACTATCTACACTACCTAAAACATGCTGGTTCACCAGAGAATTAAGCATCCACAAGGAAAAAGAAGCACGTAAGAAAACCTTGGGATCAAAAATAGGGGAAGTTATGGACTCGAGGCTACTCAAACTTCACCTTAATCTAAAACTTCCCAAACACCACCAAAATAGAATATTTTGTCCTCAAAGTAAAAAAAATATGTACTAAGACGAAAATGACAAAAATATAAACATGATATATACACATTAAAAACCAATATTGTAAAAACTAATATCCAAAACAAAATTAAAAATAACATCCAACATAATAAAAAGATTATCCAACAAAAGAACAAAGTATCTATAAAGAAATGATAAGAACTAGGGTCAAATGGATCAAACATCATGGCGCTCAATCAACTAGTATCTGTCTGGTCAGCAGGGTCCTGGGTCACTATCTCCTCCTCAGTAACCTAGGCCGCAGCTGTACGTAAGCTACCTTCTCCATGTGGGGACTGCTCCTCCCGATCTCTCTAAATAGCCACCATCAATAACGACTCCTACACCACCGCCTCTGGTATCGGCTCCTCCTCAGTAGCTCTAGGTCATCATGCTCAAGGGGCCTCTTCCCAAGGGCATATGGACGGTCAGCTAACCAGTCAAATGCCTCATCGCCCACTGGTGCCACCTTTAGGAGATCAACAGGGACTGCTAACATCTGCAATAAGTCGACCTTAAACTTGGCCAGCTCCTCCGTCACTGTGCTTGCGTCAACTGGCCTAGCACCCTCAAGCCTCCACTGGACTCTCGCCTCGAAAGCATCTACACGGGCATCCACTGCTCTAAATCTTTCATCAACCAACTCATGGGCAAATGCCTTTACCCTCTCCTCTGAGTTCGTATGGTATGGCTGACCTAAGTTCTGACCTGTGCTGCTAAAGCCTGTAGCATAGACTAAGTTGTAGCCACCCTGCGTAATAGTGCTTGAAAAGCAACAGCAGAGATAATGGAACCAACCTGTAATATGGATGTTGTTGCTGCTGGAGTATTAACGGATGGTGTAGACTCGATCTCAACAGTTGGCGTCGGCTCCGCAGTGGCTGGAATAGTGCTAGTAGGGGCTAGAATAAACCCTAAGTCTGAGGCTCAACTGGGAGTGGATCTAGGATAGCCGAAGGAGCTGTATGAGGTAGGGCCACCGGGTTCTCATCAGCCTTTATCAGGCTGGGATCAACAGTGCGTGTGGCCTCGATATGCTGGTCCCCGTGGAAGTCTATAGGAACACCTGCTGCACTGTATAATCGGTGTATCAAAACAGGGAATGGCAGTGAGATGTTTGTCCGGATGGCGGACTCGTGAATCTTCTCAGAGATAATCCAGGCCCAATCTATCCCATAACCAGCGAGAATGTTGGATAATAACATAGCTCACTCTAAGGTGATCACATTATCCGTGAAAGTTGGCCGGATGCCAACAGATAATGGACCACCAAAACTTGGCCCATAAAGAGAGGTGGGCATTCATTATCAGGTCTGCGTGGTTTGTAACCCACGTCATCTTGAACCCCATCTCACATATCTGGCTGGCTATCTAGTGTAGCATCTCAGTCTTGGCCCTAGCATCTTTTTCACTCACCGCTCTCCTCATTTTGTCATTGCAACTATCATACTCTGCAGTGGACTGAGGCACTCTGTAGGTGGCCTCAAACTGAATCCGTAGAATATTCTCCTTCGAAATAGGAACTCTCCGACCCCGAAGTGGCACCACCCTTAACCTCGGTTGATCAATCGGCTTCTTGTTCTTCTTCAACCCTCGGCGAAGTATAGCAAGATAAGCCACATAAAACTTATGGACCACGTAAGGGGCATACTTTGCCTAGCTGCTGTGTAGTCCATCGTAGTTCATGTCTTTCTATCTCAGCATATACACCTGGCACCTTATGTAATCCTGAGTCATTCAGCCTAGACTCCTCATGAAATTGTCGCACCAGTTTGCCCCGTCCCTTGGGCTCTAACCCCTAGTCATATATCTTCTTTATCCCTGGGACCCACCAATTATGGTCACTTGGGGGCTGTGATTGGACTTCTTCCTGCTGGGTCTGGGAGGTTCTCTCAGACTCCGACTCAGACCCTAATTGTCTGGGGGTCATCGGTGTTAAGCTTCTCCCAGACTCGTCTCCATCACCCTCCATTCCCCCTCTTCAGACTGGGAGGAACTGCTGACTTCCATGGGTGTTTGAGCTATGCATGCCCGGGTTTGAGGTACATAAGCCACGGGGTCTATTCTGACCCTGTGAACTTCTAGAGACCCCTCAGATCTCTCAGCCTCGGAAGATTCATCCACCAATCTCTATTGGAATGTTTGGATTGCTCGTTTGTCGTTAGGAAGAATGATATCTGCAAACCAACCACACAATACATGTGACATCAACATGTTTGATCAAACAAATTGCATAACAAAGAACAAGAAACAAAAGTACTTAAGAATAGAAAATCACTAATACAGTTGCAGGTTTGCAGCTACAAGGCGCAGGTACGACTCGTAGGGTGTCCTACAAGTTGTACACTAGCCTCTAGTACCAAGGTTCCTAAAAAGATACAAGTTGAAATCAGGTACGAGGTGCAGTTATGACTCGTAGGGTGGCTTACGAGTCGTAGTCTGGCCTCATACCTCTTTCTAGAGACATTTTTGAAATCCCAGTAGGACTTACGAGACCCGTTCTACGAGTCGTAACAGGTGCTACGAGTCGTAGGTGGGTCTCATATGAGAAATGTGAAGTAACCATAGGTAACTAGTGCCTGTTACGAGGGGACACTACAACTCATAAGAGAACCTACAAGTTGTAGGGAGGCCTCGTAGCCAAAAACAGAAGGTACTTATAGTGCCTAGAACACTTCCACAAGCCACAATAACCTTAAACCACAACTAAGCATTGACAAGTATCAACACATCACAGTTGACACCAAGTTAGACCCACTATAACATAATACAATTATCACAACCAGTATCCTCGAAAATCAAAGTCAATCCCACAACACATCAAGCAAAACCAAAGGCAATTACATTTCCAAAATCACACTAGCGATCAACACAACATTCTGTAGAGACGCAATTAGAATTCATACAATCCAAATTAAGGCTAACAAGATGTGGCCTATTAAAACACACCCACAGTTTCGAAATTCATATTCCAAGATTATTTGCCCAATGTTCAGACAACACTTAAGCAATACATTTAAAGGGCCAGTATTCTCACAACTATAATCACCCATATAAGAATTTCAAACAAGGCTTAACTCATAGCAATAATTTCAAAGCACTTAAACCCTAGTTTTCATTTCTAGACCAAAGTATCACCACATGTTTATGAATCTTCATGATTAAACTAAATACAACATCATTTAAAGAATGAAACTCACCATAATAGTGCTTTACAGGTAACCACGAGGCGTACCAAACGGTGGAAGAATTGTGCCAATGCAAAATAGAGAGAAAATCGTGTCAAAACCCTAGAGAATGTTGTCCTCATCGGAGTACTTGCCGGAAAATGACATGGGTAGTTGGGACTTTGACAGGAATAGTGAATGGGGGGAATGATATGGGGGTTTTCGTCGATTTTTGGTCACAATGTTGACCATGCTATGACCAACCAAAAGAACTAAGGGGCCCAAGCTCCTCATGCTCTTACTCTGGCCTCAAGGGTGAGAGATTTCACAAGAACGAACCCTTCAGAGTTTCATGGGTCCAATGCTGAGAAAGTTCTCCAAGAGGTCATCGATGAGGTGTATAAGGTGCTATATATCATGTGGGTAAATTCGGAGGAGAAAGCAAAATTAACGGCCTACCAACTCAAGGGGGTGGCCCAAATTTGGTTTACTCAATGGAAATTGAAAAGGAGGAATGATGATGTCATTCTTTGGGAAGAGTTCAAAGCCGCCTTCAAACTTTGGTATAGACCTCCTTCCCGATACACAACCCATTTCCATTCCCCCTTACCATATGGCCTCAGTAGAGTTGAAGGAGCTGAAGGATTTTTTGAGGGATATTTTGGAGAAAGGCGTCATAAGGCCTAGAAAGTCACCTTGGGGTGCATCGGTGTTATTTGTAAAGAAAAAGGATGGTTCCCTTAGAATGTGCATTGATTACCAACAACCCCAATAGGGTCACTATAAAGAACAAGTACCCTCTACCAAGGATTGATGACCTTTTTGATCAATTACAAAGGGCTAGTCATTTTCCTAAAATTAATCTTCAATCTAGATACCACCAAGTGAAGGTGAGGGAGTGTGATATTCCAAAAACGGCTTTTCGGACTAGTTATGGGCATTTTGAATTTGTGAATGGTTTTTGGCTTGAATAATGCACCGACTATATTTGTGGATCTCATGAATAGGGTCTTTAAACCTTACCTTGATATGTTTGTGGTGGTCTTTACTGATAATATATTGATTTACTCCCGGAGTGAGGTGTTTCCATCAATCTTGGATGGAGCCAAAGATTCACTATTTTTTGGCTTTGGGGTATGATGGAATAAAGCAAAATAACTTTTTAAACTGTCTGCACTTCTTTCAATTGTGAAGTAGCAGTTAGTCAATGCAACTTTCGACGCTCATCATGGATCATCTGGAAATAGTCGCGCTACGTTTTTAAACATAGGGGTTAGGCTGCGTACATCCGACCCCCCTTACCCCGCAATGGGCGAGAGCCTTTGAGGCATTAGGTTAATTTTGTTGTTGTTGTACTCCCGGAGGGAGGAAGAACATATGAATCACTTGAGGGTGGTGTAACAAATCTTGAGGGATAAGAGGTTGTATGCTAAATATGAAAAGTGTGAATTTTGGTTGAAATAGGTTGATTTTCTAGGGCTGTCATGTCAGGTGATGGCATTAAGGTGGATCATAAGAAAACGAAGGTGATAAGAAATTGGCCTAGGCCTTGACTCCAACGGATATTTGGAGTTTCTTGGGTTTGGCGAGTTACTACTGGAAGTTTGTGAATGGTTTCTCTTCCATGGCTTCCGCTATGACAAAGTTGACCTAAAAGAAGGAAAAACTTGTTTGGACCGATGAATGTGAAAAGAATTTTCAAACTTTGAAAGACAAGCTTACCTCTGCTCCTATTTTGGCTCTACTGGAAGGGCTAGAAGGATTTGTGGTTAATTGTGATGCCTCAAGAATTGGTTTGGGGTGCATTTTGATGCAAAATTGCAAGGTTATAGCATATGCCTCTGGGCAACTTACGATGCATGAGCGAAATTATCCCACCCTTGATCTTGGCGGCCGTGGTGTTTGCTTTGAAATTTGGCGTCACTATTTTTATGGGTTTCATGTTGATGTGTTTATCGACCACAAGAGTCTCTAATATGTGTTCACACAAAAAGATCTTAACTTGAGACAAAGGAGGTGGTTAGAACTCCTTAGGGATTATGACATGAGTGTGAACTATCATCCCAGCAAAGCTAGTGCTGTGGCCATTTCTCTAAGTAGAGTGCCCATGGGTAATCTAGCTCATATTGATGTTGGTAACAAGGAGGTGGCTAGAGAAGTTCATCGGTTAGCTAGGTTGTGGATTAGGTTGAATGAAGTTGAAAATGGTGGTGTAGTGATTGTTGATGGTTCCAAATCTTCTTTGATTGAGGAAGCCAAGTCAAAGCAAGACCTTGACCCCGCCTTGCTAGAGTTGAAGGCCTTCGTGAAGGGTGGTAAGGTGGAGGTTTTCTCCCAAGGGGGAGATGTTGCCCTTAGGTACCAAGGCAGGTTGTGTGTGCCTAGTGTTTATGACTTGAGGGACTTGATTTTGAAAGAGGCTCATAATTCATCCTATTGTATTAACCCTAGTTCCACAAAGATGTATAGAGACTTAAGGGAGATTTATTGGTGGGGTGGTATGAAGAGGGATATTGCAAACTTCTAGCCGGTTATCACAATTATCAGTAAGTGAAAGCCAAACATCAAAGGTCGGGTGGATTTTGTGGTTGGGTTGCCTAAGCCTAGGAAACACTTTGATTCTATTTGGGTTATTGTGGATAGAATGACAAAGTTGGCTCACTTTCTACCGGTCAAAACAACCTATGATGCCGAAGATCATGCCAAATTGTATATTCATGAGTTGGTTAGATTGCATGGGGTACCCTTATCTATCATTTCGGATCGTGGTGCTCAATTCACTTCTCATTTTTGGAGATCCTTCCAAAAGGGTCTTGGTACAAAGGTCAAGCTGAGCACGACTTTTCATCCTCAAACGGATGTCCAAGCCGAAAGAACTATCCAAACTCTTGAGGATATGTTTAGAGCTTGTATTTTAGAGTTTAAAGGTAGTTGGGATGAACATCTTCCACTTATTGAGTTTGATTACGTATGCCCTCATGTTCAGCCAACTCTCCAAATATGCTCCATAATTGGTGGCCGAGCCAAGATATAGGATGAACAAATTTATGATAGGTGTATCTGATTTGGTAAATGAGGAGTGTCGTGCTTCCATGTTGATTAGTCATATGGATTTGTCCTGCCTCATGACTTATGCCAAACAATTAGAGGGGGAAAGGTTGAGAAAGAGAAGGGGGAATGAGGCCAAGAGGGCCCATTTTGAAGATAGGTTCCAAGGTCCCAAGGGTGGCTGATTTCATCAAGGCAAGGTGTCTTCCAATACTCCTAATAGGAGGTTTTCTAATGATAACCCAAGGGTCCTAGGTGGTGTGGTGCCTAATGCTATGTGCCCAAGATGTGGTAGAAGCCATGATGGCCCATGTTTGAGGAACACCAATGCTTGCTATGGTTGTGGAGAAGTGGGCCACAAGATGATTGATTGTCCATGTAATCCAAACAAGGGTATAGATGGTCGTCCATAAGGCCGAGGGCCAAATGCGGTTCCTAGGGGAAGAGGAGCTCAACAAGGTGGTACCCTAAGGCATAATCGGTTCTATGCTCTTCAAGGGAGGCAAGGGTTAGATGAGGTGCCCAATGTCGTCACCAGTATGTTAAAAGTCCTTGAGTTTGATGTGTATACATTGATAAACCCGGGCGCCACTCTTTTTTTTGTTACTCCTTTTGTTGCGAAAATATTTCATTTTAAAACCGAATTGTTGTGTGAGCCATATGAGGTGTCTACTCCCGTTAGTGCATCCATTGTTGCTAGAAGGGTCTATAGAAATCATCCCATTTTCATTTTGCATAAAATTTTACCTTGTTATTTTGTTGATTTGGATATGGTGAACTTTGATGTCATTCTTGGGATGGATTGGTTGCATATATATTATGCCTCTATTGATTGTAGAACCCATACGGTCAAATTCCAATTCCCTAATGAACCCATCCTTGAGTGGGAGAGTCATGATGTGGTTGCCAAGGGTAGGTTTATCTCTTGCATTAAAGCCCAAAAGTTGATTTCTAAGGGGTGTCTCTATCATCTTGTGAGGGTTAGGGATGTTGAGTCCTAAGTCCTTCTAATAGAGTCGGTCCCCGTGGTGAATGAGTTCCTTGATGTCTTTCCTAATGAGCTTCCCGGTGTTTCTTCCGAAAGGGAAAAGATTTTGGCATAAAACTCCTTCCCGATACTCAACCCATTTCTTCTTATTTAATGGCCTCGGCGAAGCTAAAGGAGTTGAAAGAGCAATTAAAGGACTTGTTGGAGAAGGATTTTATTAGGCCTAGCCAATCAATTTGGGGTGCACCGGTGTTGTTTGTAAAGAAGAAGAATGGTTCTCTTAAAATGTGTATTGATTACCGACAACTTAATAGAGTCACCATCAAGAATAAGTACCCTCTAGCAAGGATTGGTGATCTTTTTGACCAACTTCAAGTGGCTAGTCACTTCTCTAAGATTGATCTTCGGTCCAGGTATCACCAAATGAAAGTGAGGGAGTGTGACATTCCTAAGATGGCCTTCCGGACTAGGTATGGGCACTATAAGTTTGTGGTTATGTCCTCTGGTTCGACTAATGCACCGGCTTTCTTCATGGATCTTATGCATAGAGTCTTCAAACCCCACCATGATTCGTTTGTAATGGTATTTATTGATGACGTCTTGATCTATTCCTATAGTGAGGAGGAGCATGTGGATCACTTGAAGGTGGTGTTGCAAATCTTGAAGAAGGATAAGTTGTATGCCAAATATGAGAAATGCGAGTTTTGGTTGAAAGAGGTTGCCTTTCTAGGTCATATGGAGTCAGGTGATGGTATCAAGGTGGATCCTAAGAAGATGGAGGTAATTAGAAATTAGCCTAGACCTTTGACTCTATCGTACATTAGAAGTTTCTTGGGTTTAGTGGGTTATTATAGGAGGTTTGTGAATGGGTTCTCTTCTACTGCTTCTCGCATAATTAGTTGACCCAAAAGAAGGCTAAGTTTGTGTTGACCGATGAGTGTGAAAAGAGTTTCCAAACTTTGAAAGATAAGCTTGTCTCCGCTCCTGTCTTGTCTCTATCAGAAGGGTTGGAAGGGTTTCCTACGTATTACGATGTCTCACGGGTTGGTTTGGGTTGTGTTTTGATGCAAAATGGTAAAGTGATAGCTTATTCCTCTAGACAACTTAAGGTGAATGAAAAGAATTATCCTACCCCTGATCTTGAGTTGGCCGCCGTGGTATTTGCTTTGAAAATTTGGCATCATTACTTGTATGGTGTGCATATTGATGTGTTTACCAATCATAAGAGTCTCTGATATGTGTTCACCTAAAAGACCTCAACATGAGACAAAGAAGGTGGTTAGAGCTTTTTAAGGATTATGATATGAGTGTGCAACATCACCCCAGTAAGGCTAATGTTGTAGTCGATGCTTTGAGTAGGGTGTCTATGGGTAGCCTAGCACATGTTGATGATGGTAGCAAAGAAATGGTTGGGGAGGTTCATCGGTTGGCTAGATTGGAGTTAGGTTAGAGGAGATTGATAATGGTGGTATTGTGGTTGTTGATTGCTCAAAATCTTCGTTGATTGAGGAGGTGAAGGCAAAATAATATCTTGACCCCACTTTGTTAGAATTGAAGGCCTTGGTGAGAGATGGCAAGGTGGAGATTTTCCCCCAAGGGGGAGACGGTACCAAAGGTAGATTGTGTGTGCCTTTTGATGACTTGAGAAAGACGATTTTAGATGAGGCTCATAATTCTTCCTATTCTATTTACCCCGGTTCTACCACGATATATAGAGATTTAAGGGAAGTGTTTTGGTGGAGTGGTATGAAGAGAGGCATTGCTAAGTTTGTGTATGGTTGCCATAATTTCGAACAAGTGAAAGCCGAGCATCATTGGTCGGGTGGCCTAGCCCAAGATATAGAGATTCCTACTTGGAAGTGGGAGGAAATTAACATGGATTTTATGGTTGGGTTGCTGACTAGAAAGCATTTTGACTCCATTTGGGTTGTGGTTGATAGAATGACAAAGTCGGCTCATTTCCTACTGGTTAAGACTACCTATGGTGCCGAACATTATGGTAAGTTGTACATTCATGAATTGGTTAGATTGCATGGGGTGCCTTTGTCTATCATATCGAATCGTGGTGCTCAATTTACTTCTCACTTTTGGAGGTCCTTCCAAAGAGGTCTTGGTACCAAGGTAAAGCTTAGTAAAGCCTTTCACCCTAAAACGGATGGCCAAGCCGAAAGAACTATCCAAACTCTTGAGGATATAATTAGAGCTTGTGTTTTGGAGTTTAAGGGTAGTTGGGATGATCATCTTCCACTCATTGAGTTTGCTTACAACAATAGCTACCATTCTAGCATTGGTATGGCTCCTTTTGAGGCTCTCTATGGTAGCCATTGTAGATCTCCGGTTGGATGGTTTAAGGTAGGGGAGACAGCTTTGTTGGGTCCGGATTTGGTTATGGAGGCCATGGAGAAAGTGAGGATGATAAGGGAAAGATTAAAAACAACCTAAAGTAGACAAAAGTCATATGCCGATGTGAGGAGAAGGGAGCTTGAATTTAAGGTTGGTGATTGGGTATATTTGAAGGTTTCACCCATGAAGGGTATGGTTCGTTTTGTTAAGAAAGGTAAATTGAGTCAAAGATTTGTGGGTCCTTATAGAGTGTTGAAGAGGATCGGTAGGGTGGCCTATGAGTTGGAGTTTCCCAATGATATGAATATGGTTCATCCGGCTTTCCATGTGTATGTTGAGGAAGTTTGTGGGTGACCCTAGTGATAAGTGCCTCTTGATGTTGTGGGTGTTGTTAAAGAGAATTTGACTTATGAAGAGGTTCTGGTAGAAATTTTGGATAGACAAATGAAGAGGTTGAGGAACAAGGATGTTGCTTCCATCAAGGATCTTTGGAGAAACCAACAAATTGAAAGTGTCACATAGGAAGCTGAGGCAGACATGCAAAAGTGATATCCTTGTCTCTTCCATTCTACTTAAGCCTAAGGTGCTAATTCTAAGTTCCCAATGTGATTTCAAGTCTTATGTCTCAGCCCATATGTCATTTTCATGCATTTGTGTTTATGTTGATTCATGTTGATTTTGACACTTATGTTGAGATTTTTGAAAGTGGTATTTAAGTGCATTTTTGCATTCTTATTGGGTCTGATTCCTTCACGATTACACTTTTTATGTATGTTTCTTTGACATTCAGGGATGAATGTTCCCAAGGGGGATATATTCAAACGCCCCAAAAAGAGCCCGAAAATGTGCCTCGAAAAAGCTCGTATTCGTAATTTCTGTGTATCTCAAAATTCGTGCGTGATATCAAAAATCTGACATCATATTTGTGATCAGGGGGCAACATTAAGCGGCAAATGGGTCTAACCCTAATTTTAGAGTAATCGTATCAAAATTTGATTTTCTAAAAGTTTCTTATCCAGAATCGATCCGAGCCCCTGGCGCGACGCGGCCAGGGCGTGGACCTGTGTATTTTTGTTGCCAGTTTTTCCAGTTCAGTCCAAGGCCTTGGGATCTTGGGCCTAAGCCTTTCTATGTGTAAAAACACATATATTTAGTCATTTTTCAACCCCATATCATTCAAGACATTCCCCAAAACCCTCTCTAACACTTAGCCAAATATTTCATCAAAAATCAAGTGTCCAAAACTCATTCCGGACCATAAGGAATTCATTTAAGCTTCAAGTTCTCATTCAAATCTTTATCAAGGAAATCTTCGAAATTGAGGTATGTGGGTTTCAACCATTAGGTCCTTTCGCCCATGGTGCCCAACCTTCCTTTTTATGCAAATTACATGTTTTCAAGTTGATTTATCTATGGGTATTTCTTATTACGAATTGATTATGAACTATATTGGGGTTTCATAAAATGTGACTGTTAAAGCATGTTTTGAGCTATGAATCTATGATCCATTTTGAGATTTAATGAAGGGTTCACTGTATCTTGCATGAGAATATTACCAAGTGTTGGTGGGTTGATTTACATTAAGTTTTCCCACATGATTTCACTCTTGAATTGCACGATTTTGAACTAGCATTACATATCCACCAAGTGTTTGATAAAATGTCTGGTAAGGTTTCTTGAGTTATTGAAGGTCTATTGCATGGCTTATGAGTTAAGTGACTTTATAATGATGAAAAGGAATATTTGTACGGGATGATTTCTTGAAAAGTATCTATGTGTTGCAAGTTGGCCACATCTTGTTGAGGGGGTGCTAAGCCTCAATCACCTTATTGGGGGGTGTTATGCCCGTACTACGTTGAGGTGCCTCAATCGCCTTGCTGGGGGGTGGTAAGCCCGTACTACCATCTAAGGGGTAGATACCTCAATCGCCTTGTCAGGGGGTGGTAAGCCTGTACTACCAATTGAGGGGTAGATACCGCAATCGCCTTCCAAGGGGGTGGTATGCCTTGGATTCTATGTACTATTTTGCTTGGTCTATGATGATGGTCTCTTCCTTCACATGTATTATATTCTATACAAGCATGTTCTACTTCAAGCATTGATCATGCATGCCATGTTGCTGCTAATATACTATCTCTTGCTCATGTATATGCATTTTGATTATGTTGTCTATCTCTTGGCCAAAATTGCTGATATAGAAAAAATCTGGTGTAAGGTATTTTGCCCTTCATGTTTATGGGGTCGTGGGGCCAGGGTAGCGGTGGTCTAAGCTGGGAACCTCCACGTTCGTGTGGACTAGCCCAAGTTCATAGTGTCCAGTAGGCTTGGGCTCTGCGTTCACGTGCCACCTGCACGTTCATGAAGGCATGGCCCAACATCCTTCCATTATTGTGGAGAATACTTTGCCAGGTCCTTTTAAATAAGGATCAACCCCTTTCCAGTCCACTCTTTTATCTTCAAAATGCAATTTTTAGAGTTATAGACTGCTGTTTGAGATGATTGTAAATGTTTGGGTCTGCATTGCTCATGGGTACTCTGTGGAATGGTTGGAAATCATCGGGTACTATGTTTTTAGGTAACTTTTTCACCTCAAAAAGGCTACCGCTTTAATGTTGAATTTATTGCATAATCAAATTTCTTCAGTTATTAGCCTCGAATTGTGCTTCATTTTGGGGTACAAGTTCAATATTGTGTTTATAACTTTTTTCTGAAGTTGATTTCGAGATTCTTATCACGAGTCTCACAGTACCATTTAGACACAATTTGGGATTCGTCTCCGAAAAAAGACATTTTGGTGTCAAAATGTTCATATTAATGTAGAGAACAATATTTTGAGAGTGTGGCGGCATTCAGAGGTGATTCAGGTGTAGATAGTCATCGTACAGTCGATTTGGAGTGCGCGTGATCGGCCTTGAGGTACGTAACGATCTCCATCCTTGACTATACAGATTTTCTTGTTAATGATTAGTATAAATTCATGTCGATTTGGAGGTTTAATGAATTCATATGCATAACATGCCCGCATACTTAGTACATTCAAATGTACTAACGCATACTCTTTGCCTACATGATCTAACCATGTAGGGACCGAAGATGTCACGCCCCAAAGTCCCGTAGGGCGGACTGGCACCCATTGCCGATAAGGCTCGGGAGAACCAACCTGTAACTATATGCGTTCCATACATATCATAAGGGGTTTCTA
>JAPFFP010064663.1:0-25883 GCA_026153255.1 Solanum medicagineum | reverse complement strand
AGTTATGTTTCGTACGTTAGACACCGGGGCCCCAACGGCCTAGTCATATGCATTTCCATTTAGCTTGTTATCACGATCTATCTATTTTAAGGCATACTAGAGGTACAAACTATATGTGACATGCATAGTAAACGTATAGTATAAGTTGGTTCTCCCGGGCCTTATTGGCAACGGGTGCCAGTCCACCCTAACGGGGCATGGGGTGTGACAATTTTGTGTCCCCATGACACTCCACCATATTATGGAGATGACGATGGGGATCCGTTGAAGGTAGCCCTGTGAATAATCCATGATTTTGAAGCATTTAAAGTAATCTACTTGATATTGAAAACTTAGCATATGCCAAGAATGGAAGCAATGCTATAGCACCAGTAACGTCCATCGCCATAGGGTTCAAACGATATTAGTTCCATCCATAAGCATTTTCGTTGAAGTCCCTAAGATGTGACCTGTTATCTTTTGGTGGTGGATTCTCCTCTCTTCCCATATCATCATTCATATTCATATCCTCCTCAACCGAGACATCCTCATTCACTTGAGCCATTCTTAAAATGAATCGGTGGATCTCCAAATTAATCGAAGCAAGGAATTGCCTTGGCTTCTCATGTTGAGCATACAATCTAGTACACCCTGCAATTAAAATCAAACAACCAAAACAAAAACAAGAGTAAAATACAAGAGAGTTTAGAAAACGACATAAGAACTAACTGAAATCACATCAAAACCTAGCCGTATTCCCCGGCAACGACACCATAATTTCTAACCTGATGTTCTTGCTCCAATAAAAAAACGATCGTTGTCAACAATTTACCTAACCAAAAGGTAGGATTAAATCCACAAGGAATACAAGGTTTGACTACGAGAATTCGCTATCAATCGTTTCTAGTATATATAACTAAAATATCTAAATGTGAGGGGTTTTTGTGATTCAAGAACAAAGTAAAATAAACACTATACTACGATGCGGGAAAACACTCAATTTTAGGAAAAACTTGGGAATTGTGTTCTCCGTGGTTCTTGACTCGATTAACCTAAATAACCTGACTATAATTAGAGATTCGCATGCAGGACGGTAACTTAGGTTCTTCCGACCCTCTTGTGAAGGTGATGGTCAAATTTCACCATGGCGCTTGGTCGCAACCATCGCGTGTCAACTAACCGTTACCTATTGAGAACACATCAATCGAAGTCTGTCATCTATTTCTCTTTCCTATTCGTCACTACCTTGGTCGGGATAGTGATAGTAGGCAGGATTTGGTGTTGGCCACCACCAAACAACAATCATAATGAAGAGAAATAGATAATACATTCAAAACCCCAATCATAGAGATGCATTAACCTAGGTCATTTCATGTGAACTACCCATGGTTGTCACAACCCCAAGTTGTGGTTGCTTAGCTACTCATGACTAAGACAAAACCAACAAAAAAAATATAAGACATGATTGAGAATTTTAGCCAAGGCTATGAAGATTAAAGACACCACCAATTGCAAACCAAAAGCTTGATCGATTGATAGTAAGCTCAAAGCAAGATTTGCAATCCCCAAAATTGGGTTTTCCAAGAGAAAGTGAGAGACTAAACTAAAAAGCTAAAAGTTGTCTTGAGAGTATCTTCAAAGATGATGTTTTCTTCTCAATTTCAAATCTCCCTAATAAACACCCTAACTTAAACTATTTATAGTGTTTACAAAATAACCCTAAAAATTACACTGAAAAGATAATTGGCCGTTGGTACGTCTCGTAGGATGACCTATGAGTCGTATTCGGGTCTCGTATCAGGTTCTTGGAATTTTGGACTCAACAGGTACGACTCATTGGTACGAGTCGTAGCTTGGGCTATGACTCGTATGCTCCTTTCGTAGTTGAGGCCTTCAGTTGTTGATCCAAAGTTTGGGATCTCTGATTCCTGCTATGAGTACACCTATATAAGTCATAGTGAGACCTATGACTCGTAGGGTGGCCTCGTAGGGTTGACCTCCACTTAGCAGATTTCTGATTTTTGGTCTCTGTATCTTGCTACGGTAGCACCCTACGACTCGTAGTTTGGTTTACGACTCATAGGTGAACTTGTATGTCTTATTCTTCAGCAAAATCTGCAACGTTTACCCAAAATCATTCCAACCTAACTTTTCTGCAAGAACAACAAAAAAACACATAAAAACCATAAAAATTTCATTAAGAACTTACAAAATCCCTTATTTTAGGCATCAAATGTGCTGTATTT
The DNA here is from genome assembly GCA_026153255.1 of Solanum medicagineum. NCBI lineage: Eukaryota > Viridiplantae > Streptophyta > Magnoliopsida > Solanales > Solanaceae > Solanum > Solanum medicagineum. The sequence continues at coordinate 23,658 of JAPFFP010064663.1, read as the reverse complement.
TGGCAACACATCATCAACTATACTTAGATGGACCATGGGATAAAGATTTATTTCTTATCATGAGATTTAGTGATCTAACATTTCTTGACTTTATCTGGTAGTTTAGAGTTAGTATAATATATATATGAGAAGTGTGGATGTACATGTTTAGTATTAAAACCTTAAGTTTGAATTTTAAGTGAGTATCATGGAAAGAGGGCACAATAGGATGAGAGTGACACTATTAGTTGGAGATTCGATCTAGTAGGCTTGACATAGCATACGCAAGAAATTAAGATATTGGCTTGAAAGAAGTGTGTGGTTACGAGTACGACAAATGTGATACTTAGATGAAAATAGTGATTTGAGGCTAAGTCATTAGGTAAGAAAAAGGGGCTAAAATGTATATCTAAGATAGTCTATAACAATGAAGGACTTTAAGTTATGAGTTACAATGGTACCTAGATAGTACATTGAGATGTCAATGTGGAGTAGGCTGATGTAGACATTCCCTACCACCCTTAAGAATTGGGTCAAAGGGGGGGGGGATAGCCATAGATAATGAGGAGTCTCCCATTATAGTCCAAATTTTCTCTATTCAAACGTAAGTGAACATAAAATATAAGTGTTAGCGGACCAAAAAGGAAGATATTAGATCATAAGTCTTAGAAAGCGGCTATTGTGCCAATAAGAGTAGAAAGAAATGGAAAATGCCTATAAAGATATATAGACGAAAGTTAGAAGTTGGTATCTCGAAAGAAAGTTTTAGTGGTAGTTTCATATCTTTGAGTAGTAAGTAACAGGAGGACATAAGCATTCTGTACATAGTGGTTCTCCAATCATCTGGAGGGTTTTACTTATAGCTTAGCGAAGAGAATCAGTTCACAGGCTTAGAGAGGTGACCTTTGAGCTAAGAGTGAGATGTTTAGGTAATAAATCAAAGTAGATCTTGAGCTTTTCATAGGGTTGAGTTGATCAGAATAAGATGTTGATGCTTTTCTATTTCATATATATTCCTTCTACTTCATCGCGATGATATTTATTCCTATCTTATGCAAGGGCACCATGCCCATGATTCAAACTCCTGCACTTCATGTTGATGCGTGCTCATGTTCAACTCTTAAAGTGAGAAGTGATAACATCATTCAATAATTCTGATCTTATCTCATGAACTAATAGTTTCCAGCCTTATGTTACGCAAGATAAGACTTAAGCTTCACAAAATACACAGTTCCATAAACTCGTTATGAGCCCTAAAACACTGGTGGCATCATGTTACGTTATGAATTCTCATATAAGATTTTCTGAATGAATTGTGCTATGATATTACACTCTAAACCCTTCTAGTAATTCCTACTTTTGGTATTGATAGTGATGTTCATGATAGTAGACGAGTAGCGACAGATGAAAGAGGATGGGTGTCACTTATGGTGACAGTTATAGTATGGTTATCCCATTTAAGGTTATAGGCAGAGAAAAAGAAAGATTTTGTTGTGTACAAGAAACTAGTAAGAGTAGATTGGTATGCCTCCTAATAGGAGTTAATAATATTGTGGGTGTAAAGGTGCTATCATAAGTTTAAAGATTTCTAAGTAATGTTTACCTCTAAGAAGCTATAAAGTGATTTGAATGATAAGCTTGAATGTGGGGTTGCCATTAAGTGAGGGATAGTTATAGGCCATCGATGACCTTTGGCAATGAATTCCAAATAGGTGTATGGGAATAGTATTCTCTATAAGAAAGTCTCTATAGAAGTGCAGAACATAATACTTATGAATTAGATTTAAGTATGACCACCTTACGGATAGCACTTTGTGACCTTGAGGTAGGCTTGAACATGATAAAAGTATACAATAGACTTAGGTATTGATGAGGGTTATAAGCTTCAGTTAATGAGGGGTATAACTCAAGAAGAAGAGTATAGTTGGGGAGAGTGGCTGCGCTGAAGGCCGACAATTGGTTCTTTTAGTACATGGCAATTCTATGTTTATATTAGGTCAATAGCCTTCTTTTAGAGTTTTCAGAAATTTTGATGGAAGTGTTCAAGATGGTAACCTTTTTATCAATATAGATACGACGTCCATTAGATAGTTGAGTTCCTACATTAAGTTGATGTTTATCATTGAGTTGACTATTTGGGTATTGATGGGGTTATTGTATTTAATCCGTCCCTTTTATGATGATGTTGGAGGTAAATTCTCACATCTATCCTTGAGGTTGATAATCGCTTCAATTGTGTAGTGTTGTCTAAATTCTTGAGTAGAGTTCGTGCCTTGAGTAAACCACAACATCCTTAATCCTCATCATTCGAGGACGAATGATCCCAAGGATGAGATATTGTAACACTTGTGAAATTATTGAAATACCCCTAGAATGGAATCATGCACATAATGCATCTTTCCAAGCTCCAATGGAAAATTTGAGATCGGGTTTGCGATTAGCACGAAAAACTGAGTAGGAAAATGGCATCAACCCGATTTTAGAGCAACTAGGTAGAAAAATAATTTTTTGTAATTTATTTTTTGTAATTAAATTCGAAAATAGTGTTGGTGCGGGCCCAAGGCGCGACGCACCTGGGATGTGGACCAACACTTATATGTTTTTCAAAATTTCTCTACGGGATTGAAATCAATCGGAAAGTGATTTACGAAAATTTACACATAAACGCATTTGACAAAGACGTTTTATGTGCATTTTCATATGAAAATAGTTTTTCAACGCATTTTAAGTTTTCAGTCAAAAATTATACATGTGCACATCCTAGGTGCGACGTGGACTGAGTTTTTCGAGTAAAAAAATTGTCTTTTGTTTTGTGAGGCGCATTTTTGTCAATCTCCACCCTCCTAAGGTTCATCCACGACCAATATAAGTCATTTTAGGTCTAAAAAAGGGTTTCTAAATCTATTCTAAACTTTGTTATGTAAAAATTGAGTTGGGGTTCTTGAGAGAAGAAGAGAAGAGAAGCTAGGGTTCTAGAAGTTGAGGTTAATCCCTTGCGAATTCGATTGTCTATCTCCCTACTAGGTATGTGAGGCTACCTAAAATCTTATTTTCGTGCCTAATCTATATATACTATCAGGAATTCTAGTCAAGAGTCAAGTCAATTTCATTCCTATGATTTTATGGAGAAAATATAGAACTTCATTATGAAATCCTTGTTGTTTTATCATTATCATGCTAAGAACTTCAGCGTTGAGTACTTCCTTTTAAATTCTTTGAAGTACTACTACAGTTACAAGAACCCTAACTAGAATCGAGAATTATTTTTCATATTATGTTTTACTACTACTCTATTGCCAAGATAAGCTTTGCATGATAAGACATTATGTTCATATAATTATGACTCTATGAAATTCATGAAAGGTTATTGAATTCAAGGTATGAGTTGATTACTGAAACATATTAGCATGTGTTATACAAGTAGTCTATTTACTACACTATCTTTTGAGCATAGCATGTCAAATTTAAAAGAGCAGTTCAGACAGTTAAGGTATTTTTGTATTATTATTCATCATGCATAAGTTTCAGAGTTTGAGAAAGCATTGTTCATTTTGAGAAAGAAAAACCAGTTAATAGAAAATATGTTTAGCCAAGGCTCCAAGCAATATATTTTTGGTTTACCCCTAGAGTGCATGTTTTCAGATATGAGCATTACAAAAGTTATATTGGGAGTAGTATTAAGCACTAATATGAGTGAGAGTAAAAATAATAACTTGAACTCATAAACCTCGTAGCCAGCGTAGGATAGGATTGTATGAAGATACAACTCCTCACTTGCCACTGGGATGACCCAGTTTTGGGATGGATCCACTCTCTTAGTTTTGATTCCTTATCTCGGCAAAGTATGAGATGACTCTGGCAGCATAGGCAAGACGTTGTATCATCACGAAGCTCATAGTGGTGGTTGACGGTTAGAGAAACTCCCCAAGTAAAGTAAGCTAGTTTCTGCATACAGACTTTTAGCATATATTCTATTTTCAGCTTGTTATTGCATTACTACTTATGCTATCTTATTTTGAGACATGTTTTGATTACCTTGAGTATAGTATCTTATCCTATGTTTTCGTTTTGGCCATTTTACATACTGTACATTCCACGTACTGACTCCTTTGACGCTGCATCCTTTTATGATGTAGATTCAAGTATCCACAAGATAGCAAATATTCAGTATGTTAGCTTTCCAGAGGTAATTGGTGAGACCTCTTTATTTTCAGAGGACTCTAGTCAGTTTAGTTTATATATTTTATGTACAGTCAGGTAGTTGTGGGTCTTGTTACGACACTTATCTCATTATAGTAGAGGCTTCATGGATAGAGTTAGTGTGTCGGTCTAGTCTGTCCATTTAGACATTTTAAGTATTATTACAAATTGTATGAAGAGTTATTTTCAGACTTTGTATAAAGCTTGATTTGAGATTCTCTAAGTTTTTATTAAATATTTAAAAGGTTCATCTTGTAAAGCTTCTGCATGCATGTAAAGTTTCCAGTTGAGTAAGTCAACCAAGCCAAGGGTACACCTGGGACCAGTGATGGTTCTCGAGTGCCAGTCACGTCTAAGGTGTAGACTCAGGGCGTGACAGTACCCCTCTTATTTTTTCCGCTAGGAAATTGCTTATGCTTGATCCGTCTTTAAATTTAATTAATTAATGAGTCTTCTCAAAGTCCATCCTAAGATTGTCTAAAATAAATTGTTGACAAAAATAATAATAAGAATAATATATCAATTTATAACCAAAAAAATTATAAGATGAAGACGTACTATCTTACTTGAGATATTATTTTACCTGAATAGATGAAACTTGTGAATAGATGGAGATTTTAGTTACAAAATAAGAGAAATTTTAAATAATGAAAATTTATTAGATTCAACTAACTAAACTAAGACCATAATATAATTTGAATTAAGAAAGTTAGTGAAAAGAATATGAAACAAAGAAAATGAGTGTGTAATATAAATAAATCTAAGAATCAAATTGAAGTTCGAGAAAAAACGTAAAGTAAGATCCAGCACCACTTACCACAAATCGATGAAGGGAGGTAAATGAGTCAATCATCAATCTAAGTGAGAAAAAAATTTGATTGCAATTGTAAATAAGAAGATCATAAATCAAAAATTGAAATTGAAGTGTTTTTATAGAAATATAGAAGTCATAAATCAAAAAGGAAAGAAAATAACATTTTATTATATTCAGAATAAAATTTTTCATTATACAATTAGAATTCATGATGAATTTAGAAAATTTTTTTATTGAAATAGTAGAGTCATAAAGGAAAAAGGAAAAAAATTAAGACAAATCAATTAATTTTGGAAAAAAAGAATTTACAAATCATTAACTATGGTAAAATATTTTCAAACAATTAATACATTTTTCTATTTTTTGGACATCCCTTTCTGCCATTTTCTTGGACTTTTTTTAAGGGAGAATGGTCAAAAATACCTTCATACTATTGGAAATGGATCACACATACCATCCGTTTGTTTTTGGTAGCAAAAATACCCTTACCATTAGCAAAAGGGATCACAAATACCTTTATATTTAACAGATTCATATTAGTGCTGATATGACACATGATGTGGTGCCATGTAGGACATAACCCATTTGTTCTAACCAGTTTTTTAGCCCGATCCAATAACCAATTAAAAGGGTAATTTGATTTTACCCTCATTTACGCTTGAACTGTGACACTAAGAGACAGTAAAGAGACACTGCGATAGCGTTAAGAATAACGTCGTACATATTGATGGAAATTCCACCAGCTTGTTAAGTTCTGTACTAGTTCAACTCACTAAGTTTCAGAAGAATGGGGTCAATCTAGCATTACATAGGAGATATATTTAACAAAAACAGTACTTAAGATGAAACTAGTCGGCTACCAACCAAGTACGCCTCCTAGGTAGATATATTTAGCAAAAAACACTTAACGAAAAACTAGTTGGCTTAGTTTGTTCCAGAATGCATACCAAGTATAGCTTACTTGATTCACTGCAGTGTCTTGGCTTTGTCAATTTCAGTGTTCAATCGGCGAAGTGCCTCTCTTCCAGAGGAAAGTAATTGGATTAGGCTGATGCAGTGGCTCTTTACTGTCTTTTAGTGTCACAGTTCAAGCATAAATGAGGGTAAAATCAAATTACCCTTTTAATTGGTTATTGGATCGGGCTAAAAAACGGGTTAGAACAAATGGGTTAATGGGTTATATCCTACATGGACGTCATATCATGTGCCATATCAGCACCAAATATAAATTTGTTAAATATAAGGGTATTTCTGGTCCTTTTTGCTAACAGTAATGGTATTTTTGCTACCAAAATGAAACGGAAGGTATATGTGATCCATTTCCAATAGTTTGAGGGTATTTTTGATCATTCTCCCCTTTTTAAAGACTTTTAAATAGAGTTGTAATTTTTTTAATAAAATGTATAATTAATTAATTTAGAAGTGTCCCATATATTTAGGAATTCTAGTTTCAATAAAAATCTCTTTCCTATTTTTTTGGACTTTTGTCACGTTTTTTCCCCCTTTTTTGGCCCTATTTTTTGGCCATAATTTGTTAAAACAGTGTTTGCCTATTATTTTAGGATTCTTGTTTTTTGACTCTACCATAATAAGATAGTCAATTTTTTAAAAAAATTAAAATAATGATATAGTAATTTAAAAATGGTAAAAAGACGATTTTGTTTAAAGAGGAGTCTCTTAATGAAAGGCAAAAAGTTCAAAAAATATTATTAAAGACTTTCACACTTTTAATATAATATAGATAATGAACATCATAGAGGAGCAAAAGGATGGCCAGAAGAGAGGGACTGGTTAGTAAGAAATACAAAAGGAAAGACAGCAGAAGCAGAATTTATAGGATCGCAGTGGCAGATGGGGTCTACCTGATATGGAAAGAGAGAAAACAATATAATTTTCAAGGGTCCAGAAGATCTATAGAGACAACTACTAGATAGTGCGTGCAAGAAATCCATTGTAGAAGTAATATATATTCCAAACTAGCTAACTACATGCAACAGTTGAACTATTATCGATAGACTAGTTTAGGAGGAAGTCTAGTATAAGTGGATGACATTTGAATAGAGCTCTGAGGTTGGGGAATGTCCAAACCCAGATTTTCAACTATATAAATTGTTTAATGTGGTAAAGGAAATTGTTACCAAAATTATAGTATAGATAATGCCCTTGTGTTGCTTATTAAATGCTTCTTATATTATGAACATGTTTGACTATGCTATTAAAAATAATTTATTTTTAGAAGTAATTTTTAAAAATAACTTTTTAGAAAAATGCTTTTCAAAAAAATTGTGTTTATCTAATTAATTTGAAACGTGTTTTTAATAAGTAGATTGTATTTGACAAACTTTTTTAAAAGTACCTTTAAGAGTCAAAGTTATGAAAATAACAAATATCAATGCACTTTTAATATGAAAATTATTTCACAAAAAAATTTTATTTTGAATATCTATTATATATTAAGTTTTTATTAAATTAAAATGTATTCAACTTTTCAAATAATATTGTACACATATTCTCCTCTTGTTCCTCAATTTCTATGTGAAATTGCACTTAGAGAGGAGAAAAATTGGAGCTAGTGAAGAAATTGAAACTTAGGTGGATTCTTTCAAGGAGAAGGATAATTGAAGTCTAGCATGTTATACTAAGTTGTGCAAAATTTTCACCTTCTGTCATTGCGTTCTTTGACTTTTTGGTGAGAATTCATCAAATTTGATTAATCATTAATGAGTAATTCTAACGTAGGTGGATTTGATCAGGGAGATATAATAATAGTCCTTCAAGATTCATTACGTGTCTAAGGTCTTTTGTTCTTTTAGACATTTGTTATTTTGAAATAAATTCTTTTGCTTCTTAAAAATATACGCAGATTTATCAATATAAAATACGTAAAAGAATCAAATTTTTGTTGGCGATTATTTATGATCAAAAAATGAAATTATGAAAATTCCTTTGTCTTATTTATACTCTTGTTCAAAATCTCCATTACATACTCTTTTTCTATGAGATGCTGGAAAATTTGAGTGATGTTGTTATTAAATATTTTTATAGCTCTTAAATTTAATTTTAGACACCCAGTCAAGCATTTCGCTGACTGTAAGGTGTATGCAAAGTGGTTAACGTTTGGTGACACATTTTTTTCCTTTTAAGAGTTATATAAGTTGGAAGAATGAGCAGCCAATAATGAAAGTGATGAGTATTATTTAATCATATGACGGAAAAAGGAGCCTGACTTTATCAATTTGCGTAGCCCCTTTTATTGGTGGTACCCAAGTACGTTGACCTAATAAAATTGGCTGTGACTTCGTACATTGTTGCTCAACAGTAGGTTGCTGGATTTTGTTGTGCAAGGACAAATTAGTAGTTTTTTGGACCAAAAATATCTGTTTTTTTTTAAAAAGTAATACACATGTATTAAGAAAAATATTCAAAGACAAAATTTACACTATACTTTTCACTATTGCTCTTTGTAAAAACATAAATATATAGTGTAATTTATATCCCAGAAAATATATAAGTTCAATAAATGAAAGGGTAAATATGGAAAAAGTTTAAAACATTTGCCTTGAACTTTGAACAATTCAAATATTTCGAACCTTGAAAAAAACCTCAAAATTCAAGTAATATGAGACGGAGGGAGTATGAAATATGCCTACTTGAGCTACCTGCTTCATCTCCTTCTTTATTATGTGCGATCCAATCAAAATATTTCGTGAATTTTGACGTACCTGCTTCAGCTACTTAATTATATTCTTTCAGTTGGTCCAACTTGATTTTGTGATAGTACCCTAACAAATTATTTCTTCAATTTTGACTTTACTATATCGCCTAATCAATTATTTTAAGTCCAAATAACAAATAACTTAAAATTTAAAAAATATATAAAATATATTCTATCAACGTCATATAAATCGAGATCAGAAAATAATAATCATTGGGTGTCTGCTTGAGATGCCTTCTTCCTCTCATCATTTATTATATGCGATCTAATCAAAATATTCACTGGACCTTGACGTGTGTGATTCAACTACTTAATTATATTTTTTCAGCCGTTCCAACTTGATTTTACGATAGTACCCCTAACAAATTATTTTTTCAACTGTAATATAACTATATCGTCCTAATCAATTATTTTAAGTCTAAATAATAAACAACTTAAAAATTTTAAAAATATACAAAATATTTTATCAATATCATATAAATTGAGATAAAAAATAATAATTATTAGATTTGTGGGGAGCACAGGCTTCCCCTTTCCTAGTTACTTTAAAAGATTGAAGAATTTGATAAGCTTCCAGAAAAAAAAAAGTAGTATTTTTGAATAGTGATAAAAGTTGTTCTATAAAAACTTAAAAAGGTCTTTCAAAGATCCTCTCTATATTTGAAAGGAGTAAATATATTTGAAATTATGTTGAAAGACCTTTTTAAGTTTTTATAGAACAACTTTTATCACTATTCAAAAATACATTTATTAATATTTGAAATCCTATTGAAAGGAGTAAATATATTTGAAATCCTATTAATCAATAGAGATTAAAATAATAAATATGCTATATCAATAATTCTTTTATTAATAAATGCATTAAATAAAAATTTGATAACTAAATTCGAACGGAGAAAGTAACTAATAGTCTATTATAGAACTATAGGATAAATGATGAATAATGCCCTTATGTTACTTCCTAAATGCTTTTTATATTGATTATTTTTGAAAAAAATGATGACCATACTAATACCACGGATAGTGATTCAGGTAACTGTAAGCTCCAATGCTGAATATTTAAATCCTGGTGTAAGTAGGTAGTAAGGGGTCGTTTGGTAGTTCGTTAATTTGAACATGAGTTTTGGGAATATTAGATTGTCAGGATTTAATTTTTCAAATTGTAATAGCATTTATCATAAGTAGGTAAGTTAATTTGTAATCTAGAAAGGCAAGTGACGAGTACAAAAATAGAAACAAAGCAGAAGAAGACAATTTAACAGAATTAACAGGAGAAACAAACAGAAGCATAACATATATACAAAGACAAACATTCCTCCCAAAATTTGGAAGTCACTAATGTAGAGCTACTACAACAAAATTCCAAAATCAGATAAAAATGTATACATAAACTTGTCTCAAAATACAAGAGACTAGTCAAGTAGTCAACTAAATACATATGAAGACGGTTATGATCCAGGATGCCAAGTGCTCGTTCTTATCTCCAATTATATGAACTGTTAGCTCGAAATCAACACGGATAGTTGCTGCACGGACCTGCATCAAAAAAATAGATGCAGAGTGCAGTATAGGCACCGAAACAATGAGTACACAGTGGGCATCATAAGTTGAATGAGCAAGAAAAATAAAGACAATATGCAAAGCAAGATTCTAACAAATTTGCACACGAGTGTAAAAAAGAACTGAAATGAACTACATAAGCAACTAATTAAAACCTAACTGGACTCCATAAGCCCAAAAGATACAAATACACGAAAAAATTAGGGATACTACTAAAAGAGGTTAGGACATTCCAGAAAAGCCATCCCCTAACTTGAATCGTGATTAAGACACTCCAAAGAATTCTATTTGAATTACCATGTCAGGGGTCAAATATGGTGAATAAGGATGATGTTTGAACTTGAACCGAGACTGATAACGATATATTAGAGGCTCGAACCAAAATTAAAAGATGTACCAAGAACCCTAACTGATGTGAAAGAGATATACCAAGGACTTGAGCTGATGTAAAAGATATATACGAAGGACTTCAAATAAGGTAAATGTGATATACAAGGACTCTAATCGAGATAAAAGGAGATATCCATATGATCATAATCTTTAATGAATAATACCCATAAGCAACACAACTTGGAAACATGTAATTTTCATAGAAATGGAAGATTGGGTTTCATAGGTGATAGGTACCCATGAATGAAACCCTCATACCTTAGATCTTGAATTTCTTGAAATTGAGTTGTGAAAGACTTGAAGTTTGGAAGTGGGTCTTGGAATCCAAAGCTTTCTCTTGAGTTTTCTTGAATTAGTGTTGGGGTTTTGATAGAGATTCTTGAGAGAATTTAAGAGTGTATTCCAATTGGGAGGAGCGAATTTGATCTTTAGGAAAGGGTTTAGGTCTTTAGGAAGTGTTAAGATAGAATAGGAATCCCCAAAAGACCAATATAAATGACTAAATTTACAGAATGCCATTAATGAAACAGAATTTGGCAAAAACACGTATATACCCCTGCACATACGAGTTCTACGAAAACAGGCATAACTTCTTCATTCGAACTCTAAATAAGATGAAATTAAGTGCGTTGGAAAGCTAATTCAAAGAGCTTTAATTTGGTAGGTGTGGGCCACCCAGATCTTTGTGTTCTAAGAGATATGCCCCTCTAAAGTTGAGCCTCCTACCAGTACTTGAGCAAAACTTTGCCAACGAAAATTCCTTTGAACTTGGCTTGATGTCGGGGACCCACGATGGTCTTAAACGACATAAATAAGATTGAATTATATTTGAATGAGATCTTGAAGCCTGAATGAGTTTCTTGAAATTCGGTAGTGAGTTTGGGACACTTGAATTGGGTAAAATATTTGTCTAAGTATTTCAATGAGTATTGGGGAATGTGTTGGATGATATGAAGGTAAAATATGGCTAAGTATAGGTAATTTCACGTATGGGAAGGCTTGGGCCCAAGACCCAAAAAGCTTGAACCGAAACACAAATCTGAGCAAAGTTAACACAGGGGCACGAATGCCCACAGTTTTTTGCTAACTTAGAAAATTGAAATTGTGAATCGTTCGCTCTAAAATTGGGGTTAGACCCATTTGCCACTCGACTTCACCGCATGATCAAGAATATGAAGTTGGATCTTCAAAATAATGCATGAATTTTGAGATATATAGAAATTACGATTTCGGCATTTCTGAGGCATATTTTTGGGGTCATTTCACCAGTCTAGGACTGAATCGTTCGAAATTCAAAACTTAACCACTCGGATTATACAATCAATAGAAGCATGACATACATGAAATTAATCCATGCCAAGGATAACATCAAAATCATTCATGTCAAGTTCAAAAAGACCACATTAAGTAACTTTACAAAGTACCAAAATTGGACAATTTCTATAAACTATTTAGCCAAAATTGATTCATCAACAAAGCTATAAATTGTTAAAGGCTCTAGCAAGATCTCAGGACTAATATCAAATATCATAACTACATAAGGGATAGAAAAGAAAGATTGAGACTAGGGTCCAATAATGTACACACATCAAATTAAAAGACGTGTAACATACATGTAACCACATCCTATAAATCCTCATAATCCTATCGAGTCTAAAGAGCATAAATCTATTTTGGCTCTGGTCAAAACCCAAACTAAAAAAATAGCAGCCTGTTGAACCAATCGTCGTAAAGTAGTAGACTGACCCTGTGGACAATCATCTCTATATTTATTAAAAATACTAGGACAATGGACTATTTTATGCACCATCTTCCCACATCCAAAGTAGGTATTGATACACAAAGTATCTATTCCATGGCTCCTACTGCACTTATGATAAGTGGGGAAGAAAGATACACTAGAACGATTTCCTTAGGGCTTCAGGTTAGACAAATCCTTATTGAGCCTTTGTTCTGAATCATAAAAAGAGCCTTTGACCAGAAAATCTTTTGCCTAGTAGGGGACAACCATTTTCACTACCAGACCTTTGATATGAGAAACCAACACTATCAATGTGAGCAATCTTGGACTCTTAAGCCCTTTTTTAGCTTCTTCTTCTCTATTTGTTCGGCATAAGTCATCAATCTTGAAATATTCATCTCTTTTATAAGCAAGTTGGTCTTACATTTGTTGGCAACTGAATTTGGCACTCCCAAACTAAACTTGCTCATATGTGCTCGAGTGTTGACCACCATTTTCAGGACATACTTGTATAATTTTGTTAACTTGAGGGCATGCTTCTTCACATTCGAATTTCTTTGCTTTAGGTTGATGAATTCCAACACCTTCGCGTCCCTAAATTCAAGTGGGAAGAACCAATTAAGAAAAAAAACCTTGAACTTCTCCTAATGTATAAGACCCTCATCAACTCTCTTCATCTTCCATTGGTTGAACATATTTGAGTGACACCTTTTAGTTGATATGCCACTAACTTTGCCTTATCCTCCTCTGACACACTCATAATGGACATAATCCAGTATACTTCATTAATGAACTTTTGTGGACCCTCATCCACCTTGGACCTATGAAACTTGAGTGGGTTTATCCTTGTGAAATCTGTAACTATTGTCGCCACCGAGCCCACATTAAGAGGAGCTACTGCCCCTTGATTCACTTGAGTGGTCACGACTTGGGTAGGCATTGAGAAAATGGCTAAAAAATTGGCATTTATCACTTATTTTACCAATGGGTCATCAGAGGCATAATGAGTTTGTCGCTAATTAGCATTCACCCCTCTTTAGATCAGAGCTCTTCTTGGAGGCCTTTTTTGAAATCGCAAAGAACAAGCACTAGAGGAGGAAATGTTAAAGTTTACTCTATTGCATGACATATATCATGGAAGAAGTAAAATATTTCCTAAGATGCTTTATAGCCTCTTATTCATAGATATGACGTGCTTTACATAACTAAACAAGACTCTACTTAACGCAACTTTCAGACACCCTAGGAAATCTTAAATTATACTCTGACACAAGTTTGTGATGACCCATGCTAGGCCTTAAATGTGACAAGAGGATTAAAACCTCAAAACACTCTAACCAATCCTCTTAGCTTTCATCAAATACATAAGGTAAGTATAGAAACATAAGAGTGCGAAAGTAAACTAATGAAAAGTCTAACAATCTCATCACAACATAGCAAGAAGTAGAAGACATAATAGAATCTTTACATTTAAGTCAAAAAAGCCTCTATCATATATGACTTACTAGAAGAGGCCCTAGCTAACTCCAAATCTAGGCATAAACGAAAATGGAAAAAAGATAGCTAAATCAAAAGTATTTCATAAGCATTTCTTGGATCATGAAGATTCACCAACTTTGAAATCAAATATAGCACTAGCCACATGAGGGGTGGGGATACTTGTTGAATCCTACTTGTAGAAAAAAGTGTGTATGTGTTATTACTTTAAATGTACTAAGTATATGAGTAATTCAACATGTTATAAATTATGACATGCAATTGATAAAAAAATGAAAAATCATAGTGGAATATTCATTTAAAGCATAAGTATGGATAATGCATAATAGAAATTATAATGACAACCATTAAGGAAACATGAGCCATAAATAGTCATACCATGTGTGTTATAGCAATCGTAATTGATAATAAGACCACGTAACTATTGAATGATGGTCATGCTCCAATAAGAAAGCGGTCGCTATCAATAATTAACCTAACCGAGGTTAGGGTCGAATCCACAGGGAATACAGGACATGACTATAAGATTTCACTACTAATCATTTCTAATATCTTTAACTATAATCTCTAGATTGGGGGCGGGGTGAGGTTTGTTGCGATTCAAAGAACAACTTAAAATGAACACTAATTAAAGTTCGGGAAAATATTCGATTTTGAGAACAACTTGGGAATTTGTGTTTCCCATGGTTCATTAACTCGATTACCCTAGGTAATATAACTACGATTAGTGAATCGCATGCAGGACGGTAACTTAAGTTCTTCCGGCCTTCTTGTGAAGGTAAAGGTCGATTTCACCATGGCGCTTGGTCGGCTACCATGGCGTGTCAACTAACCGTTACCTATTGTCCCAGTCAACCTCCCCTTGGTCAGGTTTTGTCGACTAGATGGGAACACATCAACTGAATCCTGTCATCTACTTCCCTTTTCCTATTCATCACTACCTTGGTCGGGATCGTGATAGTAGATAGGGTTTGGTGTTGGCCACCACCAAACAACATTAATTATGAAGGGAAATAGATAATAGATGCAAAACCTCAATCATAAATATGTACGAAACCTAGGTCATCTCAAGTCAACTACCCATGGTTCCTACAACCCTAAGTTTTGGGTGCTTAGCTACTCATGGCTAAGATAAAACACACAAAAATGTAAATAATAGACATAGTTGAGAGTCTCACCAATAAAAATGGAGGAGATGGGTACCATAAGTTGCAAACTCACAAGCTTGGTTGAGCAACAATGAGTACAAGGCAAAATTTGCTATTTCCAAAATGAGTTTTCCCCAAAGAAAACACTAATCTACTCTAAAACCTAAGAAAAGCTTCAAAAATATATTGGAGTAATGTCTACTATTCGAAATCCTTTCAAAAACCTAACTTAAACTATTTATAATATTTACAAAATAACCCTAGAAATCAAGCAGAAAAGTCAGCTGACATCTGATAACTTTCGCAATTATGACTCGTACATTGGTCTACGAGTCATAGTCAGGGTCTCGTATCAGGTTCTTAGCATCTTGGACTGAACTAGTACGACCCATAAGTACGAGGCATTACTTGAGCTACGACTCGTATATTGATCTCGTAGTCTTGGCCTTCAGTGTTTGGTCCAATATTTTGGCTCTCTGTTTCCTGCTACGAGTCCACCTATATAAGTCATAGTGTGTCTTACAACTCGTAGGCTGGGGCTCGTAGGGCTGACCTTCACTTAGTAGATTTCTGATTTTTAGTGTCTGATTCGTGCCATGACACCACCTTGCAACAAGTAGCATGAGCTACGACTCGTAGGAGGGCTCGTATGGCCTATGCTTCAGCAAAATCTGCAACTTTTCTTCAAAATCATGACAACCTAACTTTTTTACAAGATTAACACAAAAACACATCAAAACACTAAAAAGTCGCTTTAAGAACTTACAAAATCCTTTGTTTTAGGCATCAAATGTACTGTAATTTGACAGCACATCAACACCCTCAACTTAGAATTATTATTTGTCCTCAAGCGACGACTCAATCTACGCAGACAAAAAGAAATACATAGCAACTATATCAATGGCATATACAATAACTAATTTGATTCAGGTACCCAACTACTACTTTCAAAATAGAGTTGCAAAGTTATTGAGCAAACAAGAACATCATGAGGTATCTGACAATCCAACTTTGGGAAGCCAAGGAGCATTAACCTTCCACATACACTGGCATAGTCATATGCTACTCAAGTAGTGCAAATGCCCTCACTAGAAAGAAGTCCCTTATACTCACTCAAGAATATGCAGAAATCGGGGACTGAGGAAACATTCTCATTCTCACAATTGAGATTCATGCACAATAGCTAATACCATAAGCTTGCCCTTATACTCATCTTTCGGCTCGGTGACAAAGTGGATTTGGATCAGTTTAGGACTTAAGAGCTTGTAACATAGGTTCATGGTGCTTTGATATGGCATTTTAGATATTTAGTGACTAAAAGCTATTCTTAAACCATGCTTACCAACACTTTTGCCTTCACAATCAATCCAATTTCACTAATTCCTTCTCTATTCCACCATTTTAAGCTTTTCTGAGGCTATTCTTTCACTTTTTACAGCTGCGCCTCAATTTCAAACTCATTTTTGCACATCTTTTAAGATCAAAACATTTTTTCTTTTCTTTTTCTTCACCCGGCTCATGATTAATTATTTTCTTTCTTTTCACCCCAACTAACCACTTTATTTATGTTACTTTACCACAATAAGGGTCACCCTCAACTTAGGCTTTTAGCCTAAGGTGAAGTACACAATATCTATATCTCAAACAGGGCCACAAATATAGTCATCTCAACTTAGGCTTTTAGCCTCAATTAAGGTTCACATGTTCAAGGATAGATCAGGGCCAGTATCAGGGTATTTGATCAAATAAGGTTAAGTCAGCAAGGTGTCAAGAAAGAATGAGTGCATGAGAAACTCAAACATTCGGAGCAAGGGATTCACTAGTTCATTTGGTAGGCAATTTAGGCAAAAGTGGGTTTCCTATCAGAATAAAGGCCCAAGATCACCTCCAAATCAACTAAGTCACTGAACCAAACTTAGAGTACGAGGGCAAGTTCTGAGTCCATATAAAATGTATGAATGCAACAAAATAAGCTCACAACACATATGACAATTGCATCCAAAATCAAATATAGACTTACAGGTCATACTTTCAGTCTCAGCTTACCTTCACAATATCAGAACAAACATTGCCAGATACTCAAAAATGTATGAATGCTTCAACATTCACAACCTCAAAAATTTTGATGGTACCCAATTTTTGATCAAAACATTGAAAACAACTCTAACAATAATGTATATGCCAATAGATAATTACTACTATGAAATTTACCCATTATATATACTTCCCAAAACATGCCGGTTCAACAAAAAAATTAAAATCCACAAGAAAAAGAAGCACTACAAGAAAACCTTAGGATCAAAAATAGGGGAAGTTATGGACTTGAGGCTACTCAGACTTCACCTTAATCCATAACATTATATATATTATAATGTTTTGTTTTCTTTTTGTCTTTGCTTTTTTTCTTGGTGCTCATGAACCAGTCTCGGTCTGATCAGCGGGGTCCTGGGTCTGACTCTCCTCATCTGCTGCAGTGCCAAAAGTACCTTCTCCAGGTGGGGTGTGCTGTGTTCTCTCTCTCTGAATAGCCACTAATAAAAAGCGACTCCTGCAACACCTCATCAGGTATGGGCTCCTCCTTCTGTCTTGGCTTCTTCGGGGCCGGCTCTGGGTTAGTATGCTCAAGGGGCCTCTTCCCTCGGGTGTTCGAACTATCGACGAGCCAATCAAAAGCCTCATCCTCTCCCTGTGCTACCTCTAGGGCTGGAATAGGGGCTGCCAACAGCTGCAATAAATCGTCTTTGAACCTGGCCAACTCATCAGTCACCGCACTCGTGTCGGCAGGCCTAGCACCCTCTAGCCTCTTCTGGACTCTAGTATCGAGCACATTGACCCGTGCATCAATCGCTTGGACCCGTGATGATAGCTCACGAAGCCTGCCCTCAGCTACAGTAACCCCGTGCAATAAATCCTGAAATGCAACAGCAGAGAAGGGAGGGTCAACCTGTAAAGAAGAGCCGCTGGTGCTGGAGTGCTGGATGAAGGTGTTGACTCAATCTTAACTGCAGGTGTGGGCTCTATAGTAGCTGGAATAGTGCCTGTGGTAGCGGGAGATGGAGCTGGGACCTGAGGATCTACCGGGAAAGGCTCTATGATTGGAGGAGCTGGGTGTAGTAAGGCCACCGGGTTCTCGTCAGCCTTTATTAGGCTGGGATCCATAGTGCTTGTAGCCTCTATATGAGGGTCTCGATAGGGGTCAATGGGAACATGGGAACACCTGTTGCACTGCATGGTCGATGAATAAGAACTGGAAGCAGCAGTGAGGTGTTCGTCCGAGCTGCAGCCTCATGGATCTGCTCTGATATAATCTGGGCCCAATCAATAAAATAACTAGCTAGGATGCTGGCCAATAACACAACCCTCTCAAAGGTGATCACATTATCCGCAAAAGTTGTCCTAATATGCCAGCGGATAATGGACCACAAAAACTTCACCCGGAATGACAGGTGTGCCTTCACAATCGAGTCCGCATGGTTTGTGATCAATGTAGGCTCCACACTAGGATCGGAGATCTGACTCGCAATCCACCGTGACAATTCCATCCTGAACCCAACATCCTTCCTCGTAATCGCTCTTCTCATTTTATTGATCTGACTATCATATTCAGCGGTCGACTATGGTGCTCTATAGGTGGGCCCAAACTGTACTTGGCGGATTGTCTCCTTCGAGATGTTAACCTTCCTTCCCCTGACTCTCACCACTTATAGCCTCAGCTGCTCGATTGGCTTCTTGTTCTTTGGCAGCCCCCGGGGGGTCGCAAGGTATGCAACATAGAACTTACGGACCACCAAAGGGGCATATTTGCCCAGCTGCTGCATAGTCCAACGAAGCTCGTACTCGTTCAATCCCACATCCAAGTTAGGTACTCTGTCTAACCCCGCTGTGTTTAACATGGATTCCTCTTGAAATTGCCGGATCGATTTGCCATGCCCCTTATCCTCTAGCCCCTGATCGTGGATCTCTTTCATGCCCACAACACACCATCTAGGGTCGACTAGAGGCTGAAACTGTGCCTCCTCTTTCTCAGGCTGAGAAGTGCTCTCGGCTTTTGACTCGGAGCCGGAATGTGTAGGAGTCATCTGAGGTGAACTACTCCCTGAGTCATTTTTCTCCACTTCTTGTACCTCCTCTTCAGACTGGGAGGCACTTGTAACTTTCATAGGCTCCCGAATCGTACACGCTCGGGTTTGAGGAACATTGGAAAAAGGGTCAATCTTGACCCTGTGGACTTCAACTGAACCATCGGACCTCTTAGTCTCAGAAGACTCGTCTACTAGTCTCCGCCTGAACGTTTGGATAGCCCTCTTGTCTTTGGGCGACATTATATTTGCAACACAACCAACAATCTACATGAGCATTTAAGATAATTTACTTACTTAACACACAACAGAGAAAAAACTAAATAAATGGCAAACAAGAACTGATGCAACTGTAGATGTGCAGGTACGAGTGCAAGTACGACTTGTAGAATGACCTACGAGTCGTATACTGACCTCGTTGAACCAATTGTTCCTTAAAAAATGCTTTCTGATCTACAGATATGAGACACAGTTACGACTCGCAAGATGGCCTATGAGCCGTAGCCCTGGTCTCGTACCTAGTTCCAGAAACATTTTTAAAACTCATCTAAGTCTACGAGACCCCCATGTGAGTCATACAAGGTACTACGAATCGTATGTAGGTCTCGTAGGAGGAATGTGTAGGAATTATAGGTGATTGATGCTTGTTACGAGGAACCAATATGACTCATATAGGAACTTACCAGTTGTAAGAGTGCCTTGTAACTGAGCACAAGACTACCTGCAATGCCTACTCATTTCTCACTCAACGCACAAATTCATCACCAAATCTCAACACATTTAAGCAAAAGGGGAGCAAAGTAAGACTAAATGACACATATTCAACTCCAAACTAACATTGGCAATTCAAAACGACCATTAACCCTAGGAGTCGAGACCAATTGAACAATTTGTCAAGCATACCAAACAAGAACACATTCCAAACCAACACTTGGCAATCATAAAACATTCCAAAAGAGTGCGATCACCATTCACAACGATTCAATCACAACTCACATACTCAAACACAAGCAATCACGCCCATACCATATAAATTTCAACTCCGATAACCATTCCAACTCTATATGAGCAACAATAATGCGACCCAAACCAAGAATTTATCAATTTCATACGCATAACTATCCATTCAAATCTCTCAACAAGGCTCAATCCACAATTCAATCATTTTGAAAGCCAATAAACCTATATTTCTAACTTAGTTCGGCAAAGCGATGTATGACATATTTAAGCATGATCAAACTAATCCTATACTCATGTAGGGAACAAGCTTATCAATAATAATCTAAAAAATGAAATAAAAAAGCTTACCAATTGAGTTGAAAATTGAACCGAAAGAAAGAGAGATGATTTTTGCATAAAAAACCTAGGATTTAGTACCCTTTACCAGAATCTTCGATGGAAAATGACGTGGGCAGCCGAGATTTTTTGTCGAAGATGGAGTTACGGGATGGGAAATAGTTTTCAGTCATGTTTAGGGTTAGAAAATTGGGAAATTAGGGTCAAATTATTTTGAGCCCTTTTATAATAAACCAGGTTAGGCTTTAGAATGCCTCAGATTGGGGCTACGAGACCCCAATTATGAGTCATAGGTCGTCCTACGGCTCATAGTCCCTGTCTCGTACTTGATCCAACACTTAGCAAAAATACAAAAATTATACCTGGGCACTACGAACCCTTCTTATGACTCGTAGGATATCCTACAAATTGTAAGGTTGGCTCGCAGTGTATGTGCCAACTTCAGATGCTTACTGTGTCCCCCTACGAGGCGTGACTACGAGTCGTAGTGAAGACTACGACTCGTAGGCCTGCCCGTAGGAGCTGCTCCAAGTCCAATATTTCCAGATTTTCAGTTCTTCCACTTTACAATTCAAATTATCTCTAACTTTAAATCCAACTACTACTACTACTACTGCTGCTGCTACTACTACTCTAAGTCTCAAAACAAACAAATAATTAGCAAAATGCTTGGGTTGCCTAACAAGAAGCACCTTGTATAACGTCGTGGCTCGGCTTGGTCATCTTCCTTTGTCAGCTATCATCGAGTGTCCACACCTCACTCTTGCATTCATCTGGGTGTTTCATGGATTGGCGAATATCGAACAAAACTTCCACATCATTAACCCTGAATGCAGCTGACCTGAATCTATATCCACTAGTGCTCTCCCAGTGGCCAGAAAAGGTCTCCCCAAAATGATGGGCACCTCAAAATCAACTTCGCAGTCGAGGATCACAAAATTTGCCGGGAAGATGAACTTATCGACTTTAACAAGCATATCCAAAAGGATTCCCTCTGGCTTTTTAGTGGTTCAATCTGCCATAAGCAACCTCATTCGTGTTGGGTAGGAGTACCAAGGCCAAGCTATTTGAACACTGCAAGAGGCATTAAATTGATGCTTGCTCCGAAGTCGCATAATGCTCGTGCAAATTCAACATCGCCGATAGATCAAGGTATGGTACATTCCCCGGGGTCCTCCCGCTTTTGAGCAAGATATTTAGTCATAATAGCACTACTTTATCAGAGTTCTTGTGAGAACTCTTGGCTCAAAGTGCTTTTCTTGGTGACTAAATCCTGCATATATTTAGCATATCTGAGCATTTTCTCCAATGTTTCTAGGAGAGGGATATTGATGGGTAGTTGTTTTAGCATCGACAAGAATTGCTTGAACTTACCACCTTCTTCCTTCTTCTTGAGCCCTTGTGGGAAAGGAAGAGGTGGCTAAGGGATTGCCTTAGCTCCTTGTGTTGGGCTTACAACCTAGTATACCCTGCAAAAGAAATCAAACAACAAAAACAACAAAAAAAAACTAAAGTACAAAAGACTCTAGAAATTAATACTAGAATTAACAAATAGTGAAATCAAATCAAACCTAGTCGTATCCCCGGCAATGGCGCCATAATATTTGATTAATGGTCACACTCCAATAAGAAAGTAGTCGCTATCAGTAATTAACTTAACCGAGGTTAGGGTCGAATCCACAGGGAATACAAGGCTTGACTATAAGATTTCACTACTAATCATTTCTAATATGTATAACTATAATCTTTAGATTGGGGGGGGGGGGGGATTCGTTGTGGTTCAAAGAACAACTTAGGATTAAAGCTAATTTAAATTCAAGAAAATACTCAATTTTGGGAACAACTTGGGAATTTGTGTTCCCCATGGTTCATTGACTCGATTATCCTAGGTAACATAACTACGACTAGTGAATCGCATGCAGGACGGTAACTTAAGTTCTTCCAGCCTTCTTGTGAAGGTGAAGGTTGAATTTCACCATGGCGCTTGGTCGGCTACCATGGTGTGCCAACTAACCGTTGCCTATTATCCCAGTCAACCTCCTCTTGGTTAGGTTTGCTCGATTAGACGGGAACACATCAACCGAATCGTATCATCTACTTTCCTTTTCCTATTCGTCATTACCTTGGTCGGGATTGTGATAGTAGCAGGGTTTGGTGTTGGCTACCACCAAACAATATTAATCATGAAGGGAAATAGATAATAGATGCAAAACCCCAATCATAAATATGCACAAAACCTAGGTCATCTCAAGTTAACTACCCATGGTTCCCACAACCCCAAGTTGTGGGTGCTTAGCTACTCATGGCTAAGATAAAACATACAAAAATGCAAATAATAGACATAGTTGAGAGTTTCACCAATAACAATGGAGGAGATGGGCACCACAAGTTGCAAACTAACAAGCTTGATTGAGCAACAATGAGTACAAGGCAAGATTCACAATTCCCAAAGTGAGGTTTTCCAAAGAAAACACTAATCTACTCTAAAACATAGGAAAAACTTCAAAAATATATTGGATAAATGTCTACTATTCAAACTCCTTTCAAAAACTTAACGTAAACTATTTATAGTATTTACAAAACAACCGTAGATATCAAGTAGAAAAGACAGCTGACATCTGATAACTTTCGCAGTTATGACTCGTAGGTTGGCTTACGAGTCGTAGTCGAGGTCTCATATCAGGTTCATAGCATCTTAGACTGAACTGGTATGACCCATAGGTACAAGTCGTTACTTGAGCTATGACTCGTATATTGATCTCATAGTCTTGGTCTTCAAGTTTTTGGTCCAATATTTTGGCTCTCTGATTCTTACTATGAGTCCACCTATAAGAGTCGTAGTATGTCTTATGACTCATAGGCTGAGGCTCGTAGGGGTGACCTTCACTTAGTAGATTTCTAATTTTTGATCTCTGATTCCTGCTACAACACCACCCTACGATACGTAGCGTGAGCTACGACTTGTAGGAGGGATCGTATGGCCTATGCTTCAGCAAAATCTGTAACTTTTCTTCAAAATTATGCCAACCTAACTTTTCTGCAAGATTAACTCAAAAACACATCAAAACACTAAAAAGTCGCTTTAAGAACTCAACAAAATCCTTTGTATTAGGCATCAAATGTGTTGTCATTTGATAGCACATCAACTATTGGAAGAAATTTTGATATTTCTTCATACATCAAAAAAGATCTACCCTGTTAAATGGATATCATGTACATGGGATAGATATAGATCCATT